>JAPDSC010045072.1:0-14209 GCA_026290005.1 Latrodectus geometricus
TTTTTTTGTACTAATTTTATAAATTCACGTTTAAAAGAAGATACTATCAAATATTAATGTAATTTTTAGGAGGAAAGATTTTTCTGTTTGCACAATCTATTCACAGACACATAATTTAATATAAAATTTGCTAAAAATAAATTTTAAGCTTTGCTAAATATATGGTTTAAATGAAACATTACAGGTTTCAATAAAAAATTTATAAATTGCAATAATATAAAATTAAATACTTTTATTTAGCAATATTTTTTCTGTTATCAATACCTTACTGTTTATCTCTGATAATTTCAAATGTTCCATATAGTTAATAGGAATAAATGCCATAATCTTCCACTCTGCCTATAAATATTTACGTGAATTATTTATATCAAAGAATTTAAATTAAATTATTTGGATACATTTTTAATTAAGATTTAATAAAATACATTATTACAAAAAACTAGTTTTTGAGAAAAAAATTTAATTAATTATGTATTAGTAAATGTAAGAGCTATTCCTAAAAACAAAGAAAATATGACATATACATTATAATCTGGTTTAAATAAGCGAAAATTTAACGACTAAATAATAAGGCTACAACCTAGATGTAAGTAAAATTTACTTCCAGAAAATCACGTGATGAATATTGATAGATCTATAAATTTACTTTCAGGTAAGTGTGAGAGGACTTTTTTTTTCTTATACAATTGTCCCATTAGAAGAATATTTAAAAATTGCTTTATGTAAACACTTAATTCAACATTGCTTCATGTAATATTTAATTCAACCCTTTTAGCACTTCTTTTAGATAGTTATAGAAGTATAGTTTTAAAAAAGAATGACTTTGATAACAATCAAAGTCATTCTCGATTAATAAAAGTATTTTAACAACTTTAATAATTTTAAGTCTTTAAAAAACGTAAAGCCTTTATTCTGTATTTAAGCGCTAAATTTGAACCAACCATTCCTAGTGTGAATATAAATATTACTATAGTTACAAAAATTAAATCTAATTAACTAAAACCTAACTTGTTTGTCTTCGCTTTAATATTCTTAATAATATACTTTATACGTAAACATTTTAAAATAATGCAAAATTTCCATCATTTTTAGGACAATCTGACCTTTCTTATGCAATTTTAGCAATTTAATCTTAGATTCTATTTTAAATGGATTTTATTCAAAATTCCATTTTTTATATATTTATCTTTTTGTCATACATTCTTTTACCTTAACAAGGTCAGATAAGTCTTTTATTAAAATTGTTGTTTGATACAAAAAATATAACAAACTTAAGCATTATTCTCTAAAAGAAAAAACATTTGATTAAAGCTTACAAAAGTTTTCAAATAAAAAAATGGTAATTCCAATACTTAAAGGTTACGTAAAATATAATTTTCAAAACAAACTATATCCCAACTTGAAATCCATTCTAAATACAAAGAAATTATACAGCTTGAAAAAAAAATACTTTTAAAATTGCTTTTATTTTTATTAATATTCTTTACTTTATTTTCCTTACTTGTAATATATATTTTTATATATATATTTAAATATATATTTTTTTCAAAGTATTTTTATGGTTCATATCTCAAAAATAAGTTCTTATATATCTCAGGTATACTTGATATATATGTCAAGTATATATACTTCACATATATATCAAGTATATATGTCAAGCATATGTATAGTCAAGTATATGTAAAGTTTTATGGTTTTTATAAACTAAATGTTAACACAGTGTTTGAGTTTTAATTATATGGTTGACTCAGGATTTATGAATAATGGGCTAATTATATTGGTTTACTATTCAAAGAATAACATTGTATAACATATAAAAGGACATATGAAGAACCTAGCCTCCTGGAGCTATATATTAAAATAATCTTCAAATTTTGTTATTAAAATTTATGATGTAACAAAAAAACCCTAATTTCTTACATTTAATCATTAAGAATTTTAATAATTTAGAAAAGGTTATACATCTACTTCCTTGTATACAAATAAGAACTTAAATATTTTGATAAGAAAACACTTAAACATCTCGCATATACATTTTTTGCAAAAGAAATAATAGAAATTAATAATAATAAGACTAATAAGGATAAGGTGCAAAATAAAAAAAAAATTTATAACATTCTCTTGCATTTGTCGTAGTGTAAACGGCATAATGAAAAACAGCGAAAGCCACACAAGTTTTATTGCATAGTGAATTCAATAACAATTAATCACGCTAGTAGTGATTTAAATATAAAAGAAAGGGAATGCATAACAATTTTAAGACAATGAGGCAAGTGCCACAAAGAAATAAAATTGTAGAAATTTAAAAGTGGCTCTTGGAAGCTGTAGGAAAAATATTAAAATTTATAGTAGTTTTACAACCCAGGATATTTTTCCCTTGTGATAAGTGGGTAGTCCAATGTAATAAAAAACTCTCTTTTGTATTTTTGTGTGGACAGTCAATGGTTTGGAGGGGGAATTTTCGACCCTTCCCTAGGTGTCTAGAACTTACTTACTAATTTTATGATCGAGAAGTAACGAATAGAAGATGTGGAGGAGAGGAGGAGCCAAATAAAAGTTAAAGATTTCAATCGGGGTGAGAAGACCTCGAATGATGAGATCAAGAGATAGAGACAGAGAAGAAGATAAAGAGGAAAGATAGAGACAGGAGGAGTATTTGAGAAAAAAATGAGGAAGGAGAGATTGCAGGGTGATCCTAAAGAAATAAGAAGGACTAAAGAGACCTACCAGGAATGACGTAAGATAGAGAGAGATACCCTAGAAATGCAGAATAACTCTAATGATGCCAGACATTACTAGAGATGCAAAATGCCGGGAACCCCAACATGGTCGATTCTTCGTGTATAAAGGGATGAGTTTTATTTATCTCTTCCTCATAACACTGGCCCCTTTATTTCGAAAATATGGTTGAAGATTACTCATGGCGAAATAATATAATGCATGGTCAAAAGTCATTTGAGTTCAATATAAATACACTATTGGTCATTAAAATTGCTACACCAAGAAGGCGACATGCTACAGACGTGAAATTTATACGAAAGGAAGAATGTGCTGAGATATGCAAATGATTAGCTTTTCAGCGCATTCAGACAAAGCAGGCGCCAGTAGCGACACCTACATTGTGTTTAAATGAGGAAATTGTTCAGCCGGTTCCTCATACACAAATTGCATTTGAACGTTATTGCTTGGTGAAAAGTTGATGTGATGCCTCGTGTAAGAAGGAGAAATGCGTACCAACACGTTTCTGAATTTGATAAAGGTTGAATTGTAGCGTACCGGGATTGCGGGATATCTTATCGCAGTATTGCTGCTCGCGTCGGTCGAGATCTAATGACTGTTAGCAAAATATGGAATCGATGGGTGCAGGACGGTAATACGGAACGCCATGACTGATCTCAACGGCCACCTATCACTAGCAGCCGAGAAGACAGGCATATTATACGCATGGCCATAATGGATCGTGCAACCACGTCACGAGCCGAGAGTCCAGAAACGGGATCGTTTGGAAGACAACAAGTGCCTGCACGAAGAGTTCGAGTACGTTTGCAGCAGAATGGACTCGCAGCTCGGAGACCATGGCTGCGGCTTCCCTTGACGCTGCGTCATAGACAAGAGAGCCTTCAATGGTGTGATCAACGACGAACCTGGGCGCACGAATAGCGAGACGTCATCTTTTCAGATGAATCCAGGATCTGTGTACAGCATCATGATAGTCGCATCCGTGTTTAGCGGCACCGTGGTGAACGCACACTGGTAGCGTGCATTCGTCATCGTCATACTGGCCCATCACCTAGCGTGATGGTATGGGGTGCCATTGGATACACGTCTCGGTCACCACTTGTTCGCATTGACGGTGCTTCGATCAGTGAACGTTACATTTCTGGTGTGTTACGACCCGTTGCTCTACCCTTTATTCGAGCCCTGCGAAACCCTACGTTTCAGCAGGATAATCCCCGACCGCATGTTGCCGGTATTGTATGGACCTTCCTTGATACGGAACATGTTCGGATGTTGCCCTGGCCAGCACGTTCTCCAGATCTTTCACCAATAGAAAACGTCTGGTCAATGGTTACCGAGCGACTGGCTCGTCACCAAACGCCAATCACTACGGTTGATGAACTGTGGCATCGTGTTGAAGCTGCATGGGCATCTGTACCTGTACATGCAATCCAATCTCTGATTGACTCAATGCCCAGGCGTATAACTGCTGTTATTTTTGCCAGAAGTGGTTGTTCTGGGTACTGATTTCTGAGGATCTATCCAGCCAAATTTTTTGAAAATTTAATCACTTGTTATTTCTAGTATAATATATTTGTCCAATAAATATCATTTTGTTATCCGCATTTCTTTCTGGTGTAGCAATTTTAATGGCCAGTAGTGTATTTAGCTTTGATAACTAAATAAAATTTTATTGTAACTTTTTCTTTCTGATTTGTTCTCTCAACTCTCCATTTATTCTGTACTCAACTGGGATAGCTTGGTGTGTTTCTTTTATACCGAGTTCCACCACAGCAGTATTTAGAAGAAAAAAACATTTTTGCTGGTTTTTCATAGTTCCTGTTAATATATTTTAATGAAAAAAAGTTTAATACTAATAAATATCCCATAACTTTTTAACATTTTTATGTATATATATATTATTTATAAAACATAATTTATCATATATATATTCAATATTATAAACACCTTAAAGTTATATTGAACATGTTGAATTTATATTAAAAAATATTAGATTAAAAATTACTTCAAATAATTTTTCTAATAATTATTTTTGGAACAATTTTCGAAGGAGGTACATTATAAAGACAAATTAATGTTTCCAAATTTATTAGAAAATTCAATTTAACAATTTTTTCTTTTTTTAAACTTTAAGTTTAAGTTAATGTTTGAAGACTATTTTTTATATCTTCAACTATAAATAACATTTATGTTAATTTAATATAATTTTTGTCTTTTCACACAATTACATTATATTAGAATAGTTTATAATTTAAATAAAAATAAAAGTAACGTATATTACGGTAGTTGATATAAATAAATTGTTTGCTTTAATTGCTCACATGAAGCATTTTTTTTTTAATTTATTGAAAAAATTCCCTAAAGAAGTCTCTAAAAACAGATGTTTTCTTATATATTTATATTTTACATTCTTATTTTATATTTTACATTTTTGTACTATTTTAAGTAATTAAAATCTCTTGCGAGTGGTTCTGCAGAAGTGTTTTATCATAAATGTATTTTACACCCGTAAATGCTTTTCCCACAATAGTTATCATCATTTCCAGTGCTAAACAATTAATTTTATACTATTATGTTATTTGGCCTTACTAAATTAAATTATTACAAATTAGTTAATTTTAATATTAAGATTAATATAAATTTTAAGAAATTAGTTAAATACATATTTAAATTTGATTATTTTTTCCAATTTAAATGTCATCCATTATATGTGAATATAAGTTCCTTGAACACAACTATTCGTGAAAAATATTTAGAGATATGGAAGAAATATTAATTAGAATTTATAAAAAAATAAAATGGAATTTATATTGAACTTTTCAAAGAGAAAATGTGTTAAAGAAAACTATATTATTTTTAAAAAAAAACTATATTAATATACCGCATTTAAAAAAAGACTATGTTAATATGCAGAATTCACACAATAATTCAAATTATTTTAGCTTCAAAAATAATTTTTTGGAACTTTGTCTTTCATCGTCAAGTAATCAATTTCTGAAGTCTAAGAATTGTAATTTTTCTGTCTTAACTATATACACTCTATTATATTTGATAGAAAAAAATTACAATTACGTAATTTCTTAAAATTTACTTATATATTATGATTAAAAACTTATTCTCTTTATGTAAAATAATTTACAAAGGAGAAATATATATGCTACATTTTTATAATCTTAAGAATATTTCGCTACAACAAATTCAGGTTATGAAAACTTTTTCTATAAATACATGTTTTCTTAAAATTTACTTATATATGCAAAATGATTGCTTTTATATAAAGGATTTAATAAAGAAGAAATAGTTATGATACATTTTTATAATTTCAAGTGTATATTTTAATTTGATATATTATTAATATTTTAAAACGTATTCAATTAAAATGTAGAAAAATTTAATAGCATAATTTAAAAAGATATCTTAATGTAGGCGGTATATAAAACTATTTATTTAATTGATGAGTAAAATTTTCTTTTCTAAAATGTGGACCTTTTATTTTAATAACAGAAATCTCATATTACAAATATTTTATCTTTGATAATAAACGGTGCACATCTAAGGAAAAGTTATGAAAACATTTTAAAATGCATTGTTAATATTACAAAATGCCATTTTTTCTAATAAAAATCCGACTTTTTTCTCAAATTATTTTGCAAAATTATCCTTTTTCCCTATTAATCCACTCATTTATTATGGTGAAATTAAAATTATCCTTTTTCCAGCAGAATAAAAAATAATTAAAATACCAAATATTTGTAATTGTTATCGTTATTCATGATTTCACCATAAATAATTATTAAAGATTTCATATTTTAGACTTAAGGATATCATTATTTATTTACTTAAACATAATTGATTTGATATATTTATATGAACTAAACAATTATCATTAAAAAACAATTATTTTGATTATATATCTTTACGTTTCATTCATTTCATGCAATAATTTATTAAAACTAAATATCAATGTATATTATTTTATTATTTTATGAAAAATTATTTTGATATTTTCAATATTCATAATGTTATGTTATTAACGTTTATTTGGTTTTTAAATATACAGAAAATTGAAAAAATGTTATGCATCTTGATATAATTGCTTACAACATTGATAATATGTATTGATAAATATAATTTTAATGAAAATGTACAATGTTAACAAATTCATATTGAAAATATTAACAATTGAATTGCAAAACACTGAAGTGATGCACACATTTTAGGTACTTTAATTTGGATATTAAAAATATGGACTATTATTAATATTCAAGTAAAAAAATGTCCAACCAAATAAGGGAAATTATATATATATATATATAGAGAGAGATAGATAGATAGATAGATAATTAATAAGTTCCAATCGAACATTTAAAGGGCAGAAAAAAATACTCATAATAATATATGGTGATGAAATGAAAATCTTATGCGGGCATAAAATAGAACATAAATAAAAAATATTATTTAAAATGAAAATTAACCATCAAAATTATACTGTTTTTATATTGTGTCATTTTTGCAAATTTAATTCTTAAAATTTATGTTTATTTTAACATAAAATAATTTTAAATTTTTGTTAAGAATGTTAGCTTTTTATGTATGATCTACTCCAAAACAGTATTTTAAGATCCCCTTTTTTTGATTCTAAAAAAAATTGAACATTTTTAAGCTCTTTCCAAATTTATAGGAGGAAAATCTATGGGCCTCAAAAACACGAAATACTTTTGTTCTTTTTTTGCTGACATATATTGCTAAATGCACCATCGAATTTTCGTTTTTATAATGCTATGAATAAAAAACTCTTCTTTTAGCATTACGTCTCTTCCTAGAACTATTTCAAATGGGTTAGAATAGATCAATGAAAAATATGAAAAGGTTTTGGGAAAATCATTTTATCTGAATTCATATTATTGCTATAATATTGGAAAATATTTGCAGTTAAGAATAAAAAAATATGAATTTTTTAAGACGTTTTGCTATTAAAAATAGAGTTCCTAAAAATTCTTTTCTATTAGATATTTTTTACTTATTTAAGTGCTAAAAATACTTTTTACAAAGTGAGCCGGAAAGCTTCACACACACACTCCCACAAATAAAGAATACTCATTATTTAATGTACTTTCATTTGGAGATACTATAAATTTTAAAAAATAGTTTTTAGCATTTTAAAAATTATTAATCACGTTTATGAAAAATTCATTTTTTATTTATCTGCAAACTCTTATATATCATTCCACTTAAATGAAATATTTTAATGTAGGCACATAAAATTAATATTTGATATTTTTTTATGTTGCTAAAATAATAACCACTTAAATTATATTATATGCTGGGTATCTACTATCTGAAAAATGTTTTAATGGTTATTTTATTTTTAAATAAGATAAAATAAATAAAAGGATTTTGGAACACTGATATGAATAATTCTAATGTAGATACAATAATAAGAAACTCTTCTGAAAATAAAAAAAAAAGATTATTTATTGTTTATACCATAAAAGGAAACTTACAAGTAAGAAACTTACTGATACACATAAAATGATGTTTATACCTAAAAAGGAAACTTACAAGTAGGAATTTTACTGATACACATAAAATAGTTAAAGTAAATTTAATTGCCTCTGTCTCACACACACTCATGTTATTATCTTAATTAATAAATCATGATATAATTTTGCGATACCTTAATTTACAAAATATTTTTTTATTATTTATTTTTTTAATTTACAAAATATTTACACATTTTTTTTAAGAATAAGATTGAAAACTTTATTTTAAGATACATAGTTATTTCCAAATGATGTTTGTGCAATTTTTATGTCTTTTATTATAAATTCATGAAAAGCATATTTATAGTTAAATTGAAGCACAGAATATTTTGTTTATTCATAAAAATATTTTATGCATTTCTTAAATGTATGCTTTTAAGAATTGCTGCGCTGTTTACTAACAAATGAACTGAGATTAAAAAATAATAATAAATACATAACTTAATAATAATTTAATTTAATTTACTTTTTACTGGATAATACTTCAAGAAATTTATAATTAATTAAGTTATATTAAATTATTCTGCTCAACTATAAATTTATTCTGTTTACTTAAAAATAATTCTGTCTTTATAATAAATAGTTTATCATAAAATAGTTAAATATATGCATAAATGGTTAATATAATACTACAATGATCGGAATCAGAAATGAAATTTTATTCTATTCCCATTTATATAAAGGTTTTAACACCTGTTGTAAACAGAATAAATGTAGAAAGCCATTGTAAATTTACTATATCAGATTTTAATAAATTTGCCTTCCTAAAGGACTTTTAATTTAATGCGGGCTATATTTGTGTCTCATAAGAGAGAAAAACTATACAAACTCCCAATTATTCACATTAACAAACATGCACACAGAAAGCATAATAATGTGCATAAAATATGTGCATTTATCTACAAATCCTATAAATGTGGCTTTACGCTGGTAATGATACTCGCTTTAGTGTCTTGGTTCGCAGGTGCCCCCGTCCCCAGTTACAATAAATTAGCAGCAGATTCCGGCCTTGAAGAAGGGCTCATTGAAAAGGGCTAGTCACTCAGTGCCCATCATTAAACATTATTTTTAAGTTTGCGAAAAATAACTATTGCCAACAGTAATTTTAATTATAGGAAACATTTTTTCTCTGAAGTTAAATTTTTAAATTAAATTATGCATTTTTTTACGATGTTACTTACACATATAGAAAACACATTAAGTAAAAAAAATACTGTAGGAATCTTCAAGAAATATTTTCAAAATCAAAACGATGCTTACGGCAAAAAGAATGACACACAATAAGCAAAATATGATTAAAAAAAAAGTGTGCATCGTAAATATTATTCGCTTTCAAGTAAAAATCTTTAAACTAACTTTGCTTATTTTTATCATGAGTAAGTATGAGATAAACTGCAGTCTAGCTTCACTGCAAACTATAAAGAAATTTGATTAAAATACATAAATTTATAGTATATGAGAAACGAAAGTACGCATTGACAGAAAAAACATATGGTAATAAACTTCAACAGAACTTGAGAAAATACTTGAGAAAAAAATATCTTCGCTTAAATTAATAGCATTTTTTTTTTAAAAATTGACTTCAAATTCAATTTTCCATAAAATGAAGTAGTAAAATATAATTTTACTACCGAATATAATTAAATTTTATAACGTCATTTTCGTTCATGTTGTGAAACAAATTTAAATTCAATTTATTTTTTCATAAGTTTTTCTGTCTTGATCACAATATTTTGCCTTAATAATTTTACAATAAGTAAACACAATGTTACTTGAAATATATTTCCAATATATATGTAGAAAAAATGACTTATTTAAAAATAACTGTGCACATCAAGCAAGTCGTTTAACAATTAATAAAAAATAACAGTGGGAAAACTAACAATAACTAAGCGAAAAATTATCGTATTTTAGTTAGACATTTTAATCAATATAAAATGATAATATTTTAAAAATTTGTTAATTTTTTAAAATTATTTTAGCAGTTTATATAAATGTACTTACATAACTAAATATTTATTGCTGTATATTATAAAATGTTAAAACGTTTATTGCATCATAAAATATAGTAAAATTTGGACATCATATTACTTTTATTATAATAAGACAATGACAGTATTTCCGTTCAGTAAATTTTAACACATTTGTTTATTTTAACGAAAAATATTGATAAACTCAATTTGTGAATTGAATTATGTATTAATATTTGTATTTAATTGTCAGTGTAAATTAACTATATTATTGCTAAAAATTACTCTCACTTTGAAGATGTATGTATCGTATTATTTCACACTACACATTTTTTGCTATATTTAAAAGAAAACAAAACTGCAAACATTCAATCAATGTGTGATTGAAAAATGTTCTTATAAAATTAAGTAAAACGATGACCAATAATTAATTTTATTAAAATTATTCTTTATATACAGATAAAATATGATTAAATTTAATAATCTATCTTAAGAATAAAGAAATACATTTATTTAATATATACAGAATTTTGACTCAATTGATATTCTTCAAACACATTAAAAGTTGTATGCCATTAATATTTTGAAAATTAAATTACAAAATATAAGAAATAAACCAAAGATATTTTGAAAATTAATTTTATATGTTTGCTTGTTTTCTATACATTATTAGCTGCTTATTTTTACCTACTTATGAGTTTCCACTGAACACATTTAATCGTCTAATTATTTTGTATAATGATCAAATGAAAGTGTCACACGTGAATTTAATTCTCCTCTTCATGCAGACTTCTGCACATCATGCTGCACCTGCAAGGGCCATTGTGACTACAACTGATTTTACACACACGTATGTACCAGATCTTCTTAATAAATCCGTAATTGATTGTGTCTGGAATAGAACTTACTACCTCTTGGTGACGCAAATGTTGACGAAATGACGAAAATGAAAACCCCAAGCATACCATAAGGTGTAAAAGAACTAAAAAATTAATTAAAATTATTAGATAAATTGCGGATGTGGATTGATTGAATTAATTAATGTATTGCAATTAGTTTTTTTACACAATTTAAGTTCAGTTTATTTCTTAAAGGACATAAACTGACCAATACTGTAGTAGAATTTGCTTGTTTCTAGTCATTTTAAAAGCAATAATATTTCACTATAAGAAATTGATGTAAATTTATAAGTTTTAAGCGATGTCCTTAAAAAACAATTTTAGTCTTGTTTCTTACCCATACTTTATAGTAATTTTTAATTTATCCTCGTGTGTTTGTATACAAATGCATTATTTTTAAAAGTATAATATCATTTTATTAGTATATTTTCATAAGAGAGTCACAAACACACACATTCAAAGAATACCATTATTATAATAACTTCCCATGCATGATAAATAAATAGTGTTATTTTTCAGTATCGCAGAAATTATACCCAAAACTAAGCACCAGTCTTTAAATGCATAGAAATTGTATTTTATTTTTATAAAATATGTATTCTAATAATAGCAAAACAAGTTTGTTAAAAATTAAAAAATCCTAATCTCATTTTAAACAAACTTAGAAATTCAACAGTTTTTAAAAGCATATACTTACTATTATCTATTCAATATTTTAGTCAAATATATATTTAATTAGATTCACTTGAATTCACATATTTAATCAGGGAATTCCAATAATTCAATTATTCAAATTACAATAATTGCAATCTTTAAACAGCTCACTCAATTTAATTGAGCATCTAGTTTCAAGAATTCAGAAGACTGAAAGAAGTTTAGAGCATTTCCAAAGTTATCATAACTTTATTAATGCATTTAATAAATTTGTGAGGTGTATATAAAGCATAGATTTTTATTTGGCACTCTAATTATTAAATATTTTCTGTTAAAGAATTCATTTACAAATAACGAAATGCATTTAAATATATTCCAACTTTACTGCTAATTAATTTGAATAAGCTTTCATTTTTTAAGTCAATTATGTTTTAAATCAATTTGAATGAACATAATAAATTTTTCAATTTGTGTTTTATTTCTTTAGCACCATTTAATATGAATTACTTTTACTAATCCAAAATATTAGAAAATATAAATGTAATAAGTGTTCAAAATTCAATGTTTTCATTTCCACCATTATTTTTTAACGTATTTATTATTAGTGAAACTTATAATAATTTATGATTAAATATCCGTATTCTAAAAAAATCCATTGAAATGATTAAAATAAATTAACTGTAGATTTATTTGAGAAGCATTTAAAAGCAAGTCCTTAAATTACTTACTTTTCATTAGCCACTTTTTTGTTATTTTGTGCTTACAAATATAAAAAATATTTTTATTAATTAAAAATTAATCACTAATACCAAATCTTCAAAATATTTATTTTTTTCAATATACTTTGACATGAAGTGCTTTTTGTTATTTTTTGTTTACATATACTTTGAATCTATTAATTAATTAAACATCAATTATTGATACACACAATTTGCAATAACACAAATACTTGACTGTGAAAAATCAAAATAATATACTAAATTTTAAATTTATTTAATTTATTTGTAAGTAGAAATCAATTGTCATTCTAACACAAGAATCACGTTATCAATACGAAATAATATTAGCAATTTAATATGAATGAGTAATATAAAGTATTTTCTCTGTTAAGAACAATATGAAAATATTGAAACTATGGTTAAAAACCGAACTTTATGACTATAATTAAACTGTATTTTAAAATATAGTTGGTTCTGATAAGTAATATGAATTCAGACAAGGGAATTCATGGATACATAAAAACGTTATCTGAAGTATTGGATTTTTATAGTAAGTAAACCATACCTAATTGGTAATTTGATATGATTTGATAAAATGTTTTTGACCATTAGCATTCATATTATTCATTTTTTTAAAATCTACCATATAAATTTTATTACGTATAAGTGATCATGTATGCACAAATTCTCATACATTTTAAAGTATGTATGACTCATGGTGTAAAGAATCGTTGACACGTGTAATTGGGCAGCGTAAAGACTTAAGGATGTTGTAAGATATTTTCAGCGTGTGCGCAGCTTAAATTACATTTCGGGAGGAGATTTTAATACATAGTAAAACGTATTCCCGTACTTCAAGGGAGAAAACCTGGAAAAATTCCAAGCTGCCTTGCCAATAGATGTGCATGGAACACACGTAAGAAAAAAAAAGCGCTACATCGGTCTTCTGTTGCTCAAGAGTATCTGGGATCAAACTTGAGACACTCTGAACAAAAGATAGGTTTCTACCAATAGGCTATCGTAAGCCTGAAGGTATAAAATAAGTTAAACTAATCAACATAAAATAATTGCAGTTATAAAGTTATCAAAAAGTATCATCAGATATTGAAAATAAATTATTTGTGTTGTCTTAGTCTGGTCATATAACCACTTGAACTGGTATAATATGTAGCACTTAACTCCAGAATGATACTCAATTAGAAGTATACCCTTATAAGATGTAGTTCACTGGTAACTACTATGTGGACTTTAAAAATATTTTTATTCGCTTCTATGATATTGTATTCTAATATGTTTACAAATGCTTTTACAGTTTATATAAAAGGTGGGCATTTTTTGTAATCTTTTCAAAGGATTTCCGTACGCGTGCACTTTCTGTAAATTACTTTACACACTAATTTGATTTTAAAATAAGTGATATATATAAAAGTATTATTAATTTAGTTAATCCTCTTTTAATAAAAACAAAAAATATTCATATAATCAAAATTTCCATATGTTGAAATACTAAAACTGCATAAAATATTTCAAAAATTGAATTCAAAATTAGATTTTAAATAAATATTTTAATGTATGATTACCACATATTTATGCAATTAAAACTTAAAAGCAAAAATTAAAAAGAATAAAGCAATTCATTTGCAATTAATATAATTAATTGCACCAAATAACTTACATTTCTTGTA
>JAPDSC010045080.1:0-18403 GCA_026290005.1 Latrodectus geometricus
TTATAAACCACAATAACACAAATTCCCTATAAAAGGGAATTTTAAATTCCTTTTAGTGTTACAATTAGTGCTTTTGCGGTAAATAACTTTTAAATAATTTATCTTGTGCTTTTGTAAAAGAATATCAATTAATAAACAAGAAACGATTATCAATCTTAGTTATTATGTAGAAATAACAAAGACAAATGATTAGCAATCGACAATTTTAACACTTGTGTCATAAAGAAAATCAAAAATATACAATCAATATTTCTGTTTTGGAAAGTAATGAAAGGAGAAATTCGATGATTTGATAATTGTTTCATAACTATATAAATGTTACATACGACGGTAAAAGTATTTTTCTTTGTAATTTGAATATTAACTTTATTGCAAACAATTCTTTAAAAAAAATAATTAATCATAGTATATTCTTTTTCAAAAGATTCTTAATTTTTGTATATAGAAGTTTCAGAAGTTTTTGCTCGTCGGTGTTAAACCTTTTTAAAAATTAAAATGATTTTTTTGAGATTAAAAAATGTTTAAAACAAATTAGCATTTATACTTATATTTTCTATCATTTTCGAAATTGTTATGTATAATTTTCATTATAATTCGAATATACATTCATTTTAATCAATAAATTTGGAAGTTCTTGATATATTTAATTATATAAGGAAACTATTTATTATATTTAATTATTTTTTTTGAAAAATATATATTTTTTAATTTTTCTCGCTGATGAAATTTAATACATTGGAATAAAAAATATATTGCCTCTAAACATAAAGATACTAAAAATAATATAAAATTAATGTAAAAGAAAATTATATTTTTAAAAATGTCATTAAAATATTTCATAAGTGATAAATCGAAACTATTTTAATATAACTGTTAAATGATTTAAGCAAATAACTCTCTTTTGCAAACAGACTTATTACCACAGGAGAGAAGCTGATTTTCCGTAATAGTAAGAGGAAACCTTGCATTAAAAATATAATTTTAATCTGGATAATAGGAAACTGATAATTATCACTATTTATATTAAAGGGGACTCTCTGAAAGGGTTGGAAAAATTTGTTGTTTGTTAGAAAAACCTTCAAGTGAACAATACATGAGTACACTTATAAACTCGTTTTAGATGTTTACGGTAGTTAGGAATCTACTTTCAGATATAACATTTTTCGAACGAATACTGACATTCTGTTAGAGAGCTTTTTTATTATCAAATTAGCTTTTTTACATTAATGATCTATTGAATCTTCCAGAAAAAATGAATGTTTGTGAAAACCACAGATTATTCACTCACATTCATTAAAAGTTGCTCCTATCTATTAAAAGGAAAAGTCACTCAAAAGCAAACATATTCAAATCATTATCTTTTACTACAATGTATGTTATGTTTATAAATAAGAAAGGAAATGCTTGGCTATAAGCTCCTAACATAAAAATATTCAAAACCTCTTTACATATACAACTGCAGACAAAAATATAAACTTTTGTAAAAATTGCAACATATATTATTTGAGATAATTTAAATTGAAAACATTTATTTTCATTCCATGTGTTCAATGTTTCCTTTCCCTTATAATTCTAGTAATTTGTTATCCTAATGCAATTTCCTAGTAGCATACTTAGTAAAATATGGAAAGAGAATTACAAAAAGAGATAAAAATGTAATATGTTTATATCATAAAATAACCGTTTACTTTAGATTACATTTTCAAAACATTAATCTAACATTATGTAGGAAATATATTGTAGGGTTATTTACGTATCTATATCATAAGAAATTGTAGGAATTTAAAATACTTAGCTTATTGTTTATCTTATGTTTAATCACATGAAACAGCATAAAACAAATAAAGAGATGAAATTGTTTTTCTATTTAATTGAAATCTATTCTAACATAGAAATAAAATTATTCATAAATTATTCGTATTTTTTATTAAAAATAATTTTGGATTCTTAGCATGTTATTTTAAACTTATTCTAATAAATCATTCATATACTTGTCAAAAAATAAGAAGAGAAAGGAAATTCATACCATTTTTGGTATGCATGTTTAAACATATTTTACTCTGGTAGATCATTCTCAGGCTTTCCAAATATAATAATTGTATGAACTTTGAGACGAACGTTGCTGATTTTAATGTACATATTCGTATTTCTTTTAAAGACCATCAATTGACTGGAATTATGCCTGTAGTAAATAGAAATTATTACTGTTAAATTCTGAGAAAATAGGAACTGGATAGCCTTTCAAACCTAAAGCCAAACCGTTGCTAAAAATGAAATTGCTGAGGACCATGACCATGAGTAATCTGAGATAGAAGTGCTGCTAAAGCCATAATATCATGCTTTTTCCTCTTATTTAAAAAATGAAGTTTCAGAATCTGCTTGAATAAGGGTGTTTACTAAATTCTTTACTAATATTTTTGTTTATAAATTTCAAGCATTCACATGTATCGGACTTTAAAACTTTGCGAAGAAATGTTGCAGATATCACAGCGTGTAGTCAAAGAAAACTACCGAAGAAAATGATAAAAAGATTTGTTTTTTTCATCATTGTTACACATATATTTATTTCTAATGCATCGTAAACCAAAAGATCTATACACTAAAGAGGAAGACACCAGATTTTGTTTGATTTTTTATCAATCAAGAATAATTGTTTGCACAGAAAAGATAATTAGATCACAACCTACAGTTCAAAATTGATATAAAAACAGAGAAAACATCCAAGCCTGTCCATTTTAAACAAAGATTGCTGAAGTGAATTTTGGAATTATAAATATTCATTTGACAATTTGAATTATGAACATTCATTGCAAACCCAAACCTGGAAATAGGATTTGAATTAGAAAATGTTGAAATCAAATGGCAAATTATGAACAATCATTTGATAATTCATAGAGAGACCAACGACTCAACTCAAGTTTTTGTTTTCGAAATATTCCAATTTCTTAAACAGGCTTTTGATGGATTTATTGCTTCAGTGGTATATAAAAGTAGCAGGTAATTCTGAGTTTTAAGGAGCCAAGACACTTGTACAAATGCATGAAAATAGGGGAAAGGTTTGATAATTGTTTGAATGCGCATGACTGATTTTCATGAATTTTATATATATATATATATATATATATATATATATATATATATATATATATATATATATATTAAAGTTTAAATTATATTTTAATTAAATGTTTTTATATATGTATAATATCATTATTTATATTTTAAAATTTAATGATTTAAAAATTAATTAGGTATAAATAAGAACATAGTAATACATTTGTTGAACAGTAAATTATTGATAAACCATTATTTTGAACTTCATTATTTCCTCTTACAGTTTTTGGAAGCCTATTGCATGAAAGATTTTTTGCTTAGAGTAGACTTCATTTTCCTCTGCTAAATAGAAAATGAACTCAGTCTGCATTATACTTACACCCTTCATACTAACAATTATGCTTCAATGATAAATTATCTGAGAACTGTGTCGTGTTTTTTCATTGTTAAACTTGTAAGCACATTCATTATAACGTCACTTAAGTCTCTAAATTATGGCTGAAGAATTTATGTTTTGTTTTCTCTCGCTGACATTCATCATTAAGCTCTATTATAAACATACGTCTCACGAGAAAGAATTATATAAAATCCAACAGTCGATTTAAATATTTTACACAGAAACTTTTAATAAAATATTTTTTATTTTCAATAATTTTATTAATAAAGTTTAAAATTTCTAAAAGTATTGATGATTTTTTCCTTTCATTTAATGATATTTAGTATTCCTTACTCTCATTAAAATTTTCTCATTTAATACAATAGCAGGAAAGGAAATAAAATACTTTGTGTAGTTTCAACTAGGCATAAAATTTATTTTAAAAATGATTATAAATAATTATATTAGAATATTAAGAGAAATATTTATAAATGATTACTCATAGGGAATTTTTCATTAGTTATACTTCTTGTTCCCCTTAGTTATATATATATATATATATATATATATATATATATATATATATATTAATTAACATTTTTAAAATTATATAAGTATTAAGTTAATTATCATCTCAAATTAATGTAGAAAAAAGCCAAATTTCTAATTATGAATACTTTTATATCCCTAGTACTTACAGTATTTTTTATATTATTTAAAGTAAATTTTAAGTTTTAACTGATATATGTTTCGTTTTAAGATAGTATTTAAAATTTCATCATCAAGTTTGATCAAAATTTAAATTCAAGCTTAAAATGCATCACAATTTTTAAACATAATAAATATAATTACATATTCTATTGTAAGGTATGTATAATTATTATAGATGGCTATCTAAATTATAAAAATAGCATTAGAGAAATAAGAGTATTTATAATTGATTGAAAACTATGAAATATGTTATTTAGCATACTATTTTTTATTGTCTGTACATAATAAAATATTCTCTTAACTTCATACTAACATATAATTTTATATTAAATATCTGTCTATATGTTAAGTAGAAGAAAGGAAATTAATAATACAATATTTACAATTTATTTTTTCCGATTAAATAAATAAGATTTTTAAAGGCCCTTTCTTTATAAAAAAGAAATAAAGTAATCATTAAAATTGATGTTCCATTGACAAAATATCATAATGATTGTATTTTGTCTTCAAACGTAGTAATGAAGTAAACCTACATCACGAATGGAAGTCCCCCTTATGATATATGTCTTGAAATACTTCTTCAATGATTGCGTCTAAATAAGATTTTAAATACAAGGAAAAGAAAATAACTGGTAAATATTTCCTTTTGAAGATTCTCTGTTACCATGGCAACACATTATCATAAGTTAATTCCATGCATTAAAAAGAATTATACTAAGCAAATATTTTTTATTAAAGATAAGCTCCAGCATTGAAGTAATTTTTGCAAGCAGATGCTATTTGTAAAGATCTTGAAAGGTAAGAATAATGCGAGACAAACTCTGAAAAGATATTTATCTTGAAAAGAATCACGGATAATGTGGAAGATCACCATATACAAAAACAAAACATTAAAAGGAATAAATAGTATTTTAATAGATTTATCAAAAATATAATTCCATACAATTGTATTAACATTTATTAATATTTCAAACTTTGAAGTATGCTTTATTCATTTTTAAGGCAGCATATATAATATTGTAAAAAGTCAATAAAACGATATATTTAGTAAAATATTATAATGTCTCTAATAAGTTAATAATTTATGAAAATAATACAAAAATATAGATTTTAGCTTTTTAGCTAAAATCTATATTTTTATCTGAATAAACTTAAGAAAATTAGCATAACCTTCTGTACAACTAATTTCATTATAGTTTTAATTTAATTAATGATTATTAATTGATTTATGAAGGAAAATAATTAAATTTAGGAAATAATTTAAAAATTTTAACATACGAAATTGATGATTAAATACCAGAGTTCAATAACAACTTTTTCAGGTGGAAATAGTAACTATTTGTTTGCGTTAAGATATAATCATTTTTCAGTTTTATGATGTTTTACCCAATCAGGAAGTTTTAAAATTGCTTCATTTGTTAGTAACGACATAGTTATTTTGATTTATTGCATATTGTATGAAATAAAAATATCCAAAAACTCACAATTATGTAAATTATATATTTTATATACGTGTAAAAATATATTATATATATATATATATATTAAAAAATAAAGGCGATGAGACATCCATTATATCAAAACAACAATTTACTTAAAATTGAGGAAAGACATTGTTGCCAAAAATAAAAATTAAATATTTAATTTTATAATTTTGACATAAATTTCCAGTTTAAGAAGGTATCTATTAATGTTTCAATAGTTATTTTTAAAATTACTATAAGATATAAGTGATTTGGGCAACTCTGTAATTGAAAATTTACTCATTACTACACACTTACAAGTACTTCCATACTTTTTACGTAATTTGAAAATTTATATATGATATGACAGTTTTGGTTTTTCCCTCAATTAATTGTATTCTTAGTTTGAATTCTTTTGATTTTATATACATCCTCTCATAATTTTCGTTTTTTTAGTTAAAAATTTTATTCCATATCTGAGTATTGGATTCAATAAATAAATAAAGCAATGTGAATGGATAATTTGTTCCCGAAGATGGGCTGATAATATAATTTTGAAAATGAACTGATGAAACTACAAGATACTTCATTAGGAACATAATAATAAATACGGAAAAAATAGGAAATTATTTATTTTATTGAAAATAAAAAAGCAAAAGATTTTGACAAAGTACTTCTTCATTCAAAAAAACAATGCTATCTAAAGTTTTATCAAAATTAATATCAGAAAATAGCATACACTTTCTACTAAGCCAAACTGTTATTCTTTCAGACATATATAATAATTTAGTCATTCAAACGCTAGTAAATTAAATATAATAGCAAACTATGAACTTTCAAATATATATATCCAACTATAAAGTATATAATTTTGTTCAGTAACATTTAATTTATTAAAAGTAACAAATTTTAACTGAGAACATCAAAATGTTTTGCACTTTAATAGAACACTATTTTATCATAGATGTAGTTACATATTAGTAACTAATTTAAAAATGTAATAATATTAGTAATTAATAAGATATTATAATAAATTGATATTTATCTATAACTAACAAATTAGATATTATAGTGTGATAAATAAAAACACTTTCATGTTTATAGATTTATAACAGAGGTAATAATTTCTACAAACATTTTTCACTGACACGGACATGCTTTCCATCATGGGAAAATCTTAAGTCTTTTGAGCTTATTGTTGTCAGTATTAATAATGATATAATCAGACGTTCAAATGAAATAAAGGCATTGAGACTACTCGTATAACTTTACTAACGGACTTTGTCTATCTTCTTCGTTTATATTAGATTAGGTGACAAGATTATAATACGAGACAAGATAGAAGTCTATATTTTATTTGACAGGATAATTACACCTAAGAAGATTAGTTCCTTATGTGCCAAAAGCACGTTATCCTATACAAGAATTTCATTAAGATTTTGACCTTAAGTCAAAAAATATTATTAAAGGTAATTTAGATTTAGTAAAACATTAATTTCATGCAATAAATAATACAGAAATATAATCTTGAATAGAAAATAAAAAAACATATTTATAAAAAAATAATAAGCTTAAAATTATTTCGTAAATTTATGAAAAATTATCAAGATAAGTAATTTTGATTTTAACCATTTTGTTTTATACAAAAATTTCTATAACATTTTGATCTTAAGTCAAAATAATATAACCTGTAGTTTAAATTTAGAAAAACATTAACTTATTTTTAGGAAATAAGCACAGTATCATTGTTTAATCTTAAACAAAAAAGAAACATTTTTACTAAAACACATTTTTTATTGAAAAATTATACAGTAAATTTATGATGAATAATTAAAATAAACAATTTTGATTTTACAATGTATGACGTAGAAATATTTTAAAATGCAGAAAATAAGAATGAAAATTAAATAGCTCACTGTACTTATCAGTAATTAATTAAACCAATACCATTAAATGAAAAGATCTATAATATTCAATACTATTTCGTATGAGTAATTCTTTCTACAGATAAATACAGCAAACAAGATTAGTTCTGGTTAAACCAAAACATTATCAAGAATTTCTATAATATTTTGAACTTAATTCAAAATAATATTATCAGTAGTTTATATGTAGCAAAAAATTTATTTACGAAATAATACAGTAGCACAGTATCATCGTTTCATCTTATATAGAAAAGAATCATTTTTATAAAAAATAATATAAAACTGCTTCGTAAATTTATGTTGAAAAATTAAGATAAATAATTTCGATTTTACTTTGTATAATGCAGAAATAATTAAAAGCAGAAAATGATAATGTAAATTAATATTCCACTTTACATATCAACATTTACTTTTATACCATAAATGAAAATATCTACATAGTTTCATACTGTTTCTTATAAAATTACTTCTTCTTTCTATAGATAAGTATCCCTAAGAAGATTAGTTTCTGATATGCAAAAAATACGTTGTTTTTACAAATCTTTTTCTATAAGCTTTTGAATTTAAGTCAAAATAATATTATCATAGTTTAAACTTTGAAACATTAACTTTTTTCAGGAAATAAACACAATATCATCGTTTCATCTTAAATAGAAAAAAAATTATTTTCATAAAAAATATTAAATTGAAAATTTTATAGCAAATTTATGAAGGACAAAAAACAATGATGAAACGTAAATAAAGCTCAATATATTTATCAGTACTTATTTAAAGCAATACCATTAAATAAAAAGATCTGCATTATTTGATACTATCTCATATGAAAATACTTCTTTCTACAGAAAAATACACCTAAGACGATTAGTACCAGATATGCCAAAAACACGCTATTTTATACAAGAACTTCTATTAGAGTTTAAGGCAAAATAAAATTTTAAGAAGTTTAGTTTAAGCAATACATTAACTTTATTCAAAAATTAATACAGTAGTACAGTAGTATCGTTTAATTTAAAATTGAAAAGAATCATTTTTATACAAATATTGCTTTGAAAACTATACTGTAAATTTATGGTGAATAATCAAGATAAATAATTTTGATTTTACAATGCATGCCACAGAAATATTTGAAAAATAATGAAAAGTAAATATTCCACTGTACTTATTAGTGTTTACTTTTAAAGCAATGCCGTAAAATGAAAATATCTGCATTATTTAATACTGTATTATATGAAAACACTTCTTTCTACACTCAGATATATTGCGAAAATAAATTTCTCTTAAAATATACAAGTCTAAACAAAAGCTTTTTTTTTTTTGACTTAATATAAATCAAATTAAGCTTGACTTCAAATTTATTTTTTTACTATATCCGTTACAGACAAAGCAAAAAAAGAAGCGCTAAAGAACAAAAAGAAGAAAGAACTGCAGCTAGTAAAAACAGGGTTTTTTTTTTTTTCCTTTTGGGACCGCCTCTGTATTTTGGCTAGAAGGATTCGAGAAAAATAAAAAAAATATATTCACGTTGCTTAGAGTGCTGATAAAGGAATGATTTCTTGGCAAAAGAAAGACAAAAAGACAAGCCGACGAATAAGAGTTGTTTGAAAGCTTATCGTGCATAGGCCAGCAGCATCTCTCCACATACATCATTGGGGTGTTTCTTTATTTTCTGCATTTCAAGTTACTGGGATTCTTAGCAAAAACATGACAAAGCGATGGTTTTCATATCTATACAGATACTGATATGTTTTATAGAAGAAATTCAGTGTTTATTCAATTAGATTTATTTTATAAACTTTTTTAGGAATACAAAATTAATTATTTAAATGCATATTTTAATGTTTTTGCATAGATATGTGTCGTATGACACAAATCTATGCAAGCGATTTTACGGTATCGTCTGCTTCCATTTTTGTACAAGTGCAGCTGACCTTTTCAGTTTCTGATATCCATTGCTTTCTATATATCGTCTGCTTTCTATATGATGTCTGCTTTTGGAATTTTTGTATATAAAAGTTTTGTTTTTGGAAGATTTTCTAGGCAACATGAAGTTGGTCCAAGTGGTTTTAATCAACGTTTTCAGTATTCAGGCGTAAGAATCAACTTTGCGATGTTGGAATTTTCCTCACCCAGGATTCTTCTTTAAAAGTCGATTTTGGTGATGTCTTTGCCAAGGTTTTTTTTTCTATTTATTTTATTTTTTACGTGGAAATATATAAAAAAAACATTATTTTAAATTAAATCTTAGTTTAGATTAAAATGCATGTTCACTGTGAAACTTTTTAAAATTATGAATGTTGTATTCTGCAAAAGGTTTTTGTAAGAAATTATATTGAAAGAAAGGAAGTGTTTCCCATTGTGTATTTATTTGAGAGAGAATGAGTTAAGATTATTTTTCTCATACCTGGAATTGGTGAAGCCAGTACGTACAATTTTTGTTCTTTCACTTACTGTTATTTACAACTGTTATTTTTGTTGTTACACCTAAATATGTATCTTAATACAATATTCATTATATATATATATATATATATATATATATATATATATATATATATATATCTTGGCTGTATACTTTAACAAATATTAAAGTGTTTTCATCATATAATTTTTATTTACTACGAATTAATTGTAAAATAATGTTTCAAAGGATTTCTTTTTTTGGGATGCCTGTATGACTTGAAAACCATAGCTGAAAACACATAATTAGTTTTGACGATGAAACTGAATAGTTCTTATATTTCAATTTTCTCAGACAAAAACCGTTATTTTCATACAATGTACTGTCATTAAACATAATTAGAACTATAATTTAAATATTTAAAAATTTCATGTTTCATAATCTAAAGTTTTAATTTCAATTAATATTTACAACATAATTACTAATCTAAAATACATAATACTTATGTAATTTTATGAAAAAGTACACGTATAATAATGTATTGTTTCCTAATTAATCTGCAAATGCTGTATGCTTTTCAAATTGGCCTTCTAACATCCGTCAAGATTAGATAATTACTTGTTAATATAAACTTTTTATTACAGAAATATAAATATTAATAAATATATAATGTATTATTTGAAATTTATTGAAAACTTTATTAAGCGTTTTATTTATTTATTTTTATGAATATAATTATAAATATAATATTATATTTTAATATTTAGAATTTAAATTTTTAAGTACATATTTTTAAAAAAAAAATGTTATTGGTCTTTGAAAGTGTACAAGAGAAGCAGAACACAACGCAAATTTTATATAAGTTTAAAATCATAATTTTGATAACTATCATGGAGCTGGCCGACGGCTGAGTTTTTAAAGCTCCAGGAATAGGTTATTGGTCCCGGATTCGAACCACTATTCGGTCATGGATTATCCATTTTCTCTGTGTTTTATTTCTTCTGAGGTGTTGAATGAATGTTGGCACTCTATGAACGGTAGTGTAGTGGGTAATCCTATTCTCCTCCATGATTTGGTTCACAGGTGCCCACTGGGTAAAGATAAACGAATAGCAAATTTCGGCTTAATTGTGACGAAGGGTTACTCATCTGAGACCTGTCTTATAGAGAAAAAATGTTTTTATTGAATACGTTTTTTTTTTTAAATATGTTAATGTATTTTTTTAGTTTTTGTGTATAAAAACAGCGAAAAAATTAATGTAAATTTGAATTACAAAACGATTGATAAAATAAACAATTTAGTATCTGCATACTTAAAATGAAAATATTTAACAGCAAATAGAACCTGTAAGAAATGCAAACGTCACTAAAGTAAAGAAGTTATGAGACCAAAAACAAATCATATCATTTTTGTTTATAAAAAAATATAGAATCAACAATGTACTAAAAACATAGTTTTAATTAAAAAATACTATTATGTTAAAAATATATATATAAATCTGAAAAAAAATGTACCAGAAAATGAGACACAGAACATTGAAATTAAAAAGAGCTTTCCACTTTCATTTTCATTGAAAAGCATCAAAACAGAGCTAATTTTATTAGCCTCGAGGGAGAAGAGCAAATCCGAAAAAAACAATAAAAGCTTAAAGTGAATGTAATGAAAGTGTGTCATTAAAAGTAAC
Source organism: Latrodectus geometricus (assembly GCA_026290005.1). Taxonomy (NCBI): domain Eukaryota; kingdom Metazoa; phylum Arthropoda; class Arachnida; order Araneae; family Theridiidae; genus Latrodectus; species Latrodectus geometricus. The sequence goes on from JAPDSC010045080.1 coordinate 11,612, forward strand.
GATTCCCGGATGAGGATGGCAGAAAATTGCATCACTTTTCGGTAATCGCCTTTTGATGTTAGCAGCTATATCATTGCCGCCATCATTTCCCTTGCTTAAGTTACAAGGGGATTGCATTGCAGTGATCTGCCTCCAAGATAGACAAAATCTTTCGAGGATTGTTATTATTTCTTTTGCCAGGGAATTCAATTTTCTTAGGAGGCGGTAACTGGAGGCCTTGATGAGCTCTAAATTGCTTTTATCTTGAATCATGTGATCCAGTGTCATAGTTCACGGATTCAAATATAGGCGTATGTAGTTTGAAGGAGTTATATCTAAAATTTATTAACTTCATTCTTAAAAACAAATACGAATTTTTCAATTTAAATAATGTGTTTTTATGCGTAAAAAATTAAGCTGGATTTACTTATTAAGTTTCTGAAAAAACCTTTCAAAAGTATGAAATTATAATAAGTTCATATAAGAATACTTAATATAGATACATGCAACCATAAAAAAACAATTATAATAATTATTATGTAAGTGGTCAACCTTCTTTGTCACGGCACACTTTTAACGACTTCAAAATTTGACAGTAAACCAAGAAAAAAAATTTAGATATTTACTTAACTATAATAAGCTGAGTAAAATAGTTTATTAATGTAAATTTGAATATAAAATACTATAATATATGTATCATCAAAACGACAGTACGCTTATTAACAGATTCGTTATGTAATAAGAAGGAATTGTTTAATTAGAAATTTAAGCTTCACATTTTTTGATAATTTTGTTGTTAAAAATGACACACAATGCTATTCTCGGATCGTTTTCTGCATTTAATAGTGTTTAACGTTTGTTGATTAATATTGAAAATCCAAATCCAAATCCACACCTATCACAGGTAGAATACTGTATTTATAAATACCGGGAACACTTGAAATTTATTCAAGATGAGACCATTTTAAACTTTATGAAAGATAATAGTTAAAAAGATCAAAACATTTTTAACTGCAAAAACATTGTACTTAACTGTAAACACAAGTATTCTTTTACAGTGCATTTTTCTTTCATTTAAAAAACTTTATTCGTAATAAAAAAAAGCAATAAATTTTTTAATACATGCATTTTTAAATTTTGAGGCACACTTTAAGAATTAGGTGACACAAAGAAGCTCCTTAGTACAATAGTCCATAATTACTGTATTACGTCATTATTCAAATTAAAGAAATATAACTTAAAATAGTCTTTTTTGTCGAGAGCCAGTTATATGAGGTGCACTACTCCACTTTTCCTATTGAACCATAATTTATTGTGGATTCTGACTCTCTCAGTACACTCATGTCACAGATAACCGTTTATAGGGTAGGAAACCATTCATACTCCATTCATACAATGAAAGAGCAAAGAGAGGAGAAAGAGGAGAAGTAAATTTATGCCCAAACCAGGATTCGAACCCAGGATTTCCCTACTCGCAGTCAGACATGTTGACCACTAGACAGAGCAAAGCACTTAAAATAGTTAAAATGCTTAAAAACATGGATGGACGTCAAACAATATTTTACATGCTTGTAATTTACTTTGGATATCTTCAGAATGTGTAAATCTAAGCAAGTGTGTGCTGCTTATAAATTATAAATAAAAACATTTCTTTCTTGACTGCATTGAATTTAATTCTACGTAGAATATATTTTTCTGTATTCATGTAAAAAACAAGTGTATGACGTTTTCTTGAATAAAATGTTTTATAAATGCAATGACAATTTTTTTTGAAAAATCAAGAATATGATATCAAAACCTTGCAAAAATTTAAATGCTTTAATGTATCATGGTTTCATTGGGCTGCAAAGTGTTAGAAAATGCTGTAAATTTGAAAAGACTTTATTTTGCCAAAAGTATTAACTAAATCCCTGTAAGTACATGAAGATAAATTCCCTAATCTGAATTTTATGAATTTATGCTTATTTTATATTTATTTTTTATAAATCTGTACAAATGTTTAAGGTTTTTAATAATATTTTGTCTAAATACTGCGAAAATTGTAAGCAACAATTTTCTTAAAAAATTTTGGATATTTTTTTTTTATTTTTCAGAAAAAAATATTTTTTTTATATTAAAAGTCAAATCTTTTTTTAAAAACTGAAAAAAATAATTTGTTAAAATTAATAAATTTTTAATAACACATTTCTATAATAGTAACTCAATGTGTGATGATAAATACCCTTAAGAGCTTTTCAGTTTTTTTAAGAATGCCATTTAGGTAATGGAAACAGTCCTTTTTTATTTTATAGTTTGACGCTTGCACAACATATTTTCTACTTTTTACCAACATTTTTGCTTGTTTTGTGTGCATTAATTCTAACATATAAAAAGTGCTCAAGTAAAGAAATACTGAAAACTGCGGTAATTGTAAAACACAAGCCTGTGATGGTGTATCAGGTTAGTTGAAAACAAAGATAGAGATGAACTGTATATTATAATAGGAGGTATAGATAGATTAAAACCACCTCTCACAATTTTCCTAATCATAAAAAAGATAAGAAAGAAATATCACAAAAAGTATTCATCAACTATTTAGAAATTACACTATAGAGTCAGAAAAATGTAAGATAATATCGCCATATGAATTTTAAATTCATTATAATAAATCATCTGATTGAAACATTTGGAACAGTAAACCAGGACCAGATATTTTGTTTTATTTTCAAACTTTAACCAAAAGACATCATTGTAAATTTGTCTGTCATAATTGAAAAAAAAATAAAAACATTATGATCTACAAAGATATTTTGTGAGTTGTTTGTAAAAATAAATAATTTTGGAAAATAAGTTTCGAAAAGAAATACAATATTCTCCCACTTGCAATTTTAGATTATATTTTTTTCCTCTTTTCAAAATTTTCCATAAAAAAAGTAAACTAAAAAATATGATTAACAATATTTGCATATCTGGCTTCAATATTTCTGAAGTTACTTTTCTATTTGATTATTTCTTTCAATAAATGCTAACTTTGATTAAAAAAAAATAAAAAAAAATTAATGAATATAAAAATTTGCATAATTCTAAATTTTTAATTCTTGTGACAGTTCAATCTGATGCTTTAAGTTTATTCAAATGATCTCACGAAAAAAGTGATTTACCAAAAATAAAATCATTTCTTAAAATAGAATGACGTAAAAAGATATAGTTAGAAGTTGATGTTGCATAAGAATTTTTATTTTCAATGCTGCTATGACTGACTTGGAGATTGAGAAAATATATAAGGCATACGTTTTACTTATTAAACACAATGTTTACAGAATGGAATGCTAAAATTATTAGTAATTTAGTATAAAAAAATCCCTTAATTAAATTAAAATCCCTTTTAAATGAAAAAGATAAACTTCTTCACTTGAAGAAACAAACTCTACGTACGATAAAAAAATTTTAAACATATTAAAGTGACTTATAAGCACAAATGTGTTTTCATGTACACAGAATTTATAAATGTTGTCTACGTAATGGATTATACAAAGAAAAGTTTCATAGAAATAGTTATATTTTATATTGGTTGACATTCCTATTTCACAGTAAACATTGAAAAAAACTTTCCTGAAATTAAATGCAAATACAAGACAATTACTTTTCTCTATTTACAATATAAAATTAATTTACTCTATATTTGCATATTCATATTTTGTTGATTATGACGAATAATGTAGAAACACATTTTTTTTATGATTTTTAAACTTTATCCTCCACAATTAGTACACTGAAAATGCTTTCCCAAATGTTAAATGCATTTGACATGGTTTTGTATAAGTCTGATTAATAATATTTTATTTTGATTTGAAGGTAAAATCTGGGTCCGTCGAAAACTTCTCCAAATTTCTTCCTTAAAAATTTGAGTTTTACATATTTTTATGACTTCTATAAGCTACAATCGCTTCACAGATATTCCACGATTTAAAAGCAATTTAACTCATGGATAATATATGTAATGCAATACTCGGCAAAAAATTAATCACAAATAACTACATAATTAATTAATTAATAACTCAAAAGAGAAAAAAAAGTATTGCTTTTATAATCAATTAAAATTATTCCACACTTTTTACGCATTGATAAAAGGATAAAATATGAAAAAAAATCATTGTTTTATTAAATTTCTTATTTTATGTTCTTATTTTAAGAAAAAATTGTATAATAAATTTCATGCAAGTATATTTGATTCAGAATAGTCCATCATCGAAAACATTTATTACGAATTTTAATATCTTCTCAAATATCTGCTTTATAGGAAGATATCATTAGTGACATTCAGGTAAAATCATTAGTGATGTTAGTGACATTTAATCACATCATTATAATATTATGCAACAATTAACGCAAAAACGTATTGCATATTCACTTGCATGCCATTACTTATTTGAAATTATTCTGCTATCAAAAATTGATATTCCTTGGCTTCATACTGCTCAGTCACCTTATTTAAATGTTATTATCTTCTCGTTAAAATCTTAATGTGTTTTGAGGAAAGACTTAATATGATCAAATGTACAAAATTCTCAATTATAAGCTTTATACGATCTTCCTTTCTGGAGTCCATTTATCCCTCAATAGTTAACTGAGAAAAGAGGTTTAAACTCAGAGCATTCTACTAATTAAATTTCAATTTTTTCAAATTTCAGATTATTAATTGTTGAGTTACAATAATAAACTAATTTGTTTCAATCAACACAGTTTTCTTCGAACTAGCAATATAAAATGTGGCAAATTATTCAGCTGCAAATAATTATTATAAGATATACAATATTCGTAGGCATTAAATACTAAAAAATATAAATTCAAAAAATATTAACCGTAGAAGCTGGAGAGCCTGTATATTATATTGAATCTTTGACAATTTATTATTAAGATGAGTATATTTTTTTCAAAACTTAAATGAATGAGATTTTGTTTGTTTTTTACATTTTATGCAATGCTAGTTATTTTTAACTTTTAAAGTAAATTAATTTTCAAAACATGAAGCTCTTGATTAATGAAAATATTAGAAAAAATTATTTATAGAAAACCTAAAAGAAAATTATAAATAATGTGAAAAAAATATTTTTCATGAAAAAAAAATTATTTGAGTTTGCATAAATGAGTTACAGAAAATTTTATTACAAAATAAAATTGCGTAATGATAGAAAAAATTGAAATTATCAATCACTTTTATCCAAAACTATATCTACATATTTTAAGAAAAATATTTTTAAAATATATTTACTTTGAAACTTTACTATATTACTTCAAAATTTTAGTACTAAAATACAAAAATATTGCTTTAAGCTAAGAAGTTTTGTAAAGGTATGAAAATTTGCTTATATAAGTTATTGGTTTAAGTAAGAAAAAACAATTTCTTCGTTTTAATTTTAATCACTTGAACAACAGTGACATTTCACTCATATTTTTACGAAGTAATATTTTGAAAGTTTAAAAGTCGAGAAGATCAAAGAAAAGGTATTGACCTTAGAAACGATGGCATGCACTAAGTTAGAGAGCTATTCATTTAAGAAATTACTTTTGTTATTTTGACATTGATAAATACATTTCCTCATAAAATTCAATTTATTGAGTTGTGATTTATAGACCTTAAACAAGCCGATATGACTTAAACACAGAAGTTGATAAATGGGGAAAAGTGAAATATTGTCTTGTCCGATTGTGAAAATAAAAGGAAGCGGTGGGTTGAAATAATGCACATATAAAATAAATAAATAAATTAGCATAAAAAATTGAATGGCCCTAACAATCTTAAACAATGCTTTACTTTAAGAAAGCAAAATACGAAAGAAAATGAACCAAATAAGAGGGGTTAAAATGAACATAAAATATGAATTTGATATTCTGATTATATACACATCAAAACAGGAGAAATTATGAATGTATTAAAAAAAAGTCTAGTTATTTCAGAAAATGAATTTTTGAGTCAAATTATAACAAATGCATTTTTTTTTCAGTAATAATATTCTCTTACATTAATAATATCTATTTTCAGTTATAATATCCTCTTATATCTTGTATAGCTGCCCAACCTGTCTAGTGGTTAGCGTACCTGACTACAGATGGGTGGGACCTGGGTTCGAATTTTGGCTCGGGTATGGATGTACTTTCTCTCTCTCTTTCTTGTCTTTGTCCTTTCTTTGTCTGTGAATGGTTGCTAACCCTATAAACCGGTACCTATGACATGTGTGTACTGAGGAAGTCGGACTCCTCATCAAATATGGTGCAATTGGAAAAGTGGAGCAGCGCACCCCATATTGCCAGCCTGGCTAGGACACGACAACAACAACATCTCTTATATAAGATAAGAGAATATTATTATCAATAATATTATGTTATCTTATAAAATAATAATATTCTCTTATCTTATTATAGCCAAGGAATTATCTCTACTCTTAGTTGTCTATAGTGTATGTAATATTTATATTATTTTATTAGATATATAACATCCAAAACCGATAAACTCCAGAAAATTCGTTGCCGTAAGTTTTATTATTTTTAAATTATAAAAAAATAGCCGTTTACAAAAATAGAAAAATACTATTCTCATACACTTTCCAAGAATCGTTGGAAATTTTATATTTTTTAACTTTTTACAACGTAAAAAGTAAAAATTTTGTGAAATCTGCAGACGTTTACGGTAGTAAAGTTAAGTACGCTTTTTTTTATTGCTAGTATTAGAAGTAATCTTTTGCTACGTATATTGCACAATCAATAAGGAAATTATTTCTGCATTAGATATGGTTAAGGAAATGAAAATCAATGGAAGAAATAATATTTTTAGTA
>JAPDSC010045080.1:18803-56412 GCA_026290005.1 Latrodectus geometricus
ATATATATATATATATATATATATATATATATATATATATATATGATACATATTTTTGTATAAACAAATACGAAATTTTTAGATGAACTTTAAAGATAAATAAAAATTTTAAAATATTGACCTATGAAACCTTTTTTTCTTTTCATTTAAATTTAAATGATTTGCATACAATGAAAAAAAGAAAATGTGAATCGCATTTAATACGACAAATTAATTCCGTTTTAAATGAAATCAGTTAAATCGAGATAAATAACGTTTTTCATTTAATATTTAAAATACATAGGGAATAGCTGCATTTAACAAAAGATTTAAATGTTCCGTTTCTATTACAAATTAATTGAAAATTGAACTTGCAGTTTACCATAGTTTTCTACACAAGATATTCTTCAAAGAACTCTATTAGCATTCAATCTTATTTGGATTTTTTTTTTATTTAATCGATGGGTAATGAAGAGTTTGTGAATATTTCATTACTCATTCTCGAATACTTCATTAAAAAAGAATCTTTAATTAGGTTTAAATTACGTTTTTATATTCTCTGTTCATGTTTAGTTCACAAGCAAAATTGTAGCATTATCAAATAAACGTGGATTTTCAATGAATTTTCATTATCATTGATTGTAAACTGCCTTTAAATTTCTATTTGAAAAAAAGAAAGGTATATTTTAAATACATACAAATAATTGTTGTATTGATATATACATATCATTATTATTACTTGAAATTTAATAAAGTTCATTTTTTTTTAGTTTGTACTTCAATTACAGTTTTTGTATATAAATTAAAAATGAAGTTTGACTTTTAAGCAACAAATTGTTTCTATACTAAAGAATAAATAATAAATAGCTTGATATAAATTAATTTTAATAATCAATCTGAAATAATTGATAATAACTAATAGTAAATATCTATTATTTTACCTACATTTTTATTGTTTTAAATTAACGCTTTATTACCTTATTTATTAAAATAAACTCTTAAAAATAATAATAAACTAGCTAAAAAAGCTCAGAAATTTAGTCATAATTAACCAATTATTTGTAAAGATCATTTCAGTCATATACAATAAAATAATTTTAATATAATGCATTTTGCTTCTGAAAATTAAAAATGAAAGCAAGTTTCCATTTTTCAAAATTCTCATCATTGCTAATAAAACTTTTAGAGCTTTATGAAGAAAAATTAAATGTTTTTAATATTATAAGTAATAAAAGTATCTTAAAAACGCTTTTTTAATTTTCCACATCTGCATGAACATTAATATTCAGTGCACCTTCAAACAACCTCCTTTTTCTTAAAAACTGTTTTACAAAAATATAAATTTTTGTATAAATCTTAGCTATAACTTTTACAAAGCCTTCAATAAATATCTTAATGACTAAACAATACTTTATAATCTTTAAATTTTGCATAAATTAAAATACAATTTTGGATAAAATTTTAGCGTACTCATTTTCTGTTTACAAAATGATTTTGACTTCTATTTCTGAAAGTATTTAAAATATTTCATAACAATTTTAAACAATTTACTTTAATCTCAAAAATCGAGTGCGTTTTATTTTTTAACTTCAAAAAAATAATTCTAATATATTTTAGGCAGCATTCTTGCCTTTCTTTATAAAGAATTCAAAAGAAATTTGGGTTGATTAATATATTAATCAAGTAAATTTCAAATATGAAATTGATATTTCTTTAATTTTTTTATTATGTTTTCATATAACCCTTTTTTTTACCAAACTATCCATTAGCCATCTTAATTGTTCAGCTTCCTAACTAAATATTATTTACTATATATCATTAAATTAAGCTGAAAATATTTACTAATATTATTCTTATTTTATTTGTAATTCTTATTGTTGAAGAGTTTAATAATTTTAAGAAGCTCTTAACAAATTATTGTATAAAACATGGTTTTATTAATTTTTCTCTATTAAGTGATACGTTTTATAAATTTGTGAGAATAAACTATTTGCGCTTAGCGAAAATGAGAGAGTTGGCATACATTAGTTTAAGGAAAAAGAAATCTATTATTTTTTCTTCTTTTGATGACTGCAATGCTTGATATTAGAAACTGAATCAGATGATAGTAATATTATAATAAATTTTCTGAAATTATATTATAATTATACAAGTATTTTTGTTGTTATTTATTTCCATAGAATTTAACAATTGTTTTTGTTGTTGTTGTTGTCGTGTGCCAGCCAGGCTGGCAATATGGGGTGCGCTGCTCCACTTTTTCAAAAATTTAACAATTAATTATAGTATATATTTGTCATAAAGGACATGATCAAAATCTCATCGCTAGATAACGAAATTTCCAATGAAAAGAAAACGCATAACTTCACGTTTGAAAAAAAAGGAAAAATAAACTATTCAATGCAAGAATTAACAGACACCTAATGAAAATTTCTGACTTTTGATAAAACTGCTGGATTTCAAAAACAGCAAAACATTTTTAATTTTTAGAACATCCTTTTGTGTTACGTAATCTGATAATTTTATGCAAAGCATGCTTTTAGTTAAGAGTTAATAGTCGCCATTATAATGATCAAAGGTATTAAAAATGATGGGAATTAAGAATATTTCAGTTGGGTATTAATTTGTTCAGGTGGATAATCAGAAGAAAATTTTCTCAACCTGAACCGGAATGTTGATGTAAATCATTTTCACTCATCAAAGAGCTGATTATTTAGAAGCGTGTTTCATTTCGTAAAACAAAAGTGTAAATGGCTCATATTTTAAGCTAGAGAACATATTTCTTCTTGACAGAAATGCATATCAGTAACATGATTAACCCCTGAGAAGTTTCATAATATAGTTGAATAGTTTTTTCTGTTATTGTACTATGTTATACAAAACAGTCTTCGGTAGATTGAAATTAATATAATAGTTTAAAATGTTTAGGTTTTTTAAAGCAAACTAAGCAAATAAGTATTTAAAATATTTCAGACAAAAATTTGATTTTTGCAAAAACTGACATTTAAGAAATTATTCTGTATATTTTCAATGCTTAAGCAACATGTATTTGTATAAATATGAGAAATGATAAATTGATAATTATTACAATTTGATCAAGGATTTAAAACTTTGAACTTGCAGACTAGTTTTGAAATATTACATGAGAAAGCTGCGTCTCAATGTATTCAATCATGATTTGTAAATATGTAATGAACTTTAATAGTATTTTTTCACAAATATTTTCTTTTAAATAATTTATTTTTTAAATTAATCTAAATCAGAATTTTCAAGATAATTTTCATGATTTTTTTGGAAATTTCAGAGTTTTTTTCTTGATATATATCATTTGCACCGTCTTCTAGAAAATAATAACTTGTGAAACTATTTTTTGTTATATTGCAAACTCCTTATTAATGTCAAAAATTGCCACAAGAAATGTTTCTATATTTATGGTTTCGTTTCATATAAAATTATAAGAAATGAATATTTTAATGTTGACATGAAGTGGAAAATTTTGAAATCGTATTAAAGAAAGCATATAAAAAGGAATGCAAATTAGTTTATGGATAATTATTTTAGTCAATTTTTAATATTATTTTGCTATTTAGTTTATTTTAAAAGTGATGATATTTTAAAAGAAATTATATAAACAATATATACACTGATGGAAAAAAAAAATCCCAACACAAAGAAGAAGTTGTGCTAGCAATACGAAATTTGGCAGGCGTGTTCATACATCTGAAAGATGACGTCGATTCAAATTTTGCGCTCGGCGCATCAGTGTGACGCTAGTAGCGAGACACGGAACATGCAAATCAGGTTTGCTTTAAATACGCGCTGTAACATTCTTGAGCGTTGTTTAGCGTCGAGATTTGATGTAGTGAGTTGATGCTAGTCCACAATGCCCTTAGGAAGACGACAAAGAAATTATCAACAACTCACTGAGTTAGAACAAGGTCGTATAATAAGCCTACAAAAAGGTGGATTTTCTTTCCGCGAGATTGCAGAAAAGCGTGTCAGGAATGCATCCACTGTGCATGAATATTGGCAGCAGTGGTCAAGGGAAGGCACAGGCTCAAGAAGACCGGGTTCCGGGAGGCCACGTGGCACTACTGAGAGGGAAGACCACCATTTTCGGCGTATGTTCGTAGTGAGTCGCACTGCTTCTGCAGCAGAAATTCGAGCAGCAGTTGACATCACAGGGACACAATGAACTGTTACCAATCGGTTACCCTAAAGGCCAGCTCCGAGCCAGACGTCCTGTAGATTGCATTTCACTAACGCCAAACCACTGTCGTTTGCGACGTCAGTGGTGTCAGGCTGAGTTCATTGGAGGATGGAGTGGAGATCTGTTGTGTTTTCTCATGAAAGCTGGTTCTGCCTTGGTGCCAGTGATGGGCGTGTGTGTTGGTTAAGAGGTGGCCAGTTGAGTGGCTGAAGCCATCCTGTCAGCGGCCTAGACACACTGGATCTACACCAGCGTTATGGTCTGGGGATCAATTTCTTATGACAGCAGAAGCACTCTAGTGGTTATCCCACGCACCCTGACAGCAAATATGTACGTCAGTCTGGTGATTCAACCTGTTGTTCTGCCTTTCATGAGTAGCACTCCAGGATGTGTTTTCCAACAGGATAACGCTTGACCTCATACTGCTGTTGTAACTTAACGTGCTCTACAAAGTGCCGACATGTTTCCTTGGCCTGCCAGATCACCAGATCTGTCTCCAATTGAGCATCATTGGACGACAAATCCAGCGTCATCCACAACCAGCATTAACCGTCCCTATATTGACCAAGAGCAACAGGCATGGAATTCCATCCCCCAAACAGACATCCAGCACCTGTATGATTCAATGCATGCTTGCATTCAAAATTCTGGTGGTTACACCGGTTATTAATGTACCTGTATTTCACATCTGCAATGGCTTTTCTCGGACTTAAATTAACCTGTGATTTTAAAATTGTAATCAATTACGCACGTTACGTATATAATTGTATTGTTGAAATTTCATTATTCTACAATAATTATTTCTAGGTGATGGGATTTTTTTTCCATCAGTGTATTTTATAACCAATAGCTTAATGTTTCATTGTATTGTTTTTAAACTTTCAGGAAAAATATATGTAAAGTAAATAATACAAACCATTTCTAGTTTGAAAATTTTTGTTTGTGTAATTTGTTCTGAATCTCAAATATCTTTTATAAAAAATTGAGAGAAAGTTATTTTGCCTAAGAGACTTTTCCAAATGTTTTGATTATTTTTCAGGCAAGATTTTCTTTAGCGAATCATTTTGGTGAGTTAGAACAAGAACTATTTTTGGCCATAATTGCTTCGTGAAAATCATCTCATATTCAGTTGAATCAGACTTAAATTTCAATTTTTAGAGTAATCATAAGCACAATTTTCATCAACGGAAAACACTTTGAGAATGATTATTCTGCGGTAGGTTAAAGTTGTTTTGTTTTCAAAAAATTTTAGATTTCAGCTTAAAATGTGTTTTACTTTTGTTTTAAATTTTTTTGTCACTCGCTATTGGAAAGTTGTTTTTCTTTTGAACTCTTCCTGAAGCATAAATTTTTAGGAATATTTTAGAGAGAGTTCCAATCTTAACATTTTTGTGGAAAACTTATTTTTGCTTAATATTTTGATTTTTCACTTAGTTCAAAACTCTTTTTTATATTTTCTAATACATTATTGCTCAAGTAAAATTATTTTGTGATAATATTTAATAAGGAATTAAAATAAAGCTCTAAATTTAAGAAATTTATTCTCTTCAACTATTTTTTTCTGTTTCTTAAACTCAATAAAATAAATATAAGAAAAATGTAGTTTTGAAAATTAAATCTATGAAGTTAAATTAAGATTTATTTTAAAATCAGACGAATATTTTAAATAGATATTATTTCATATTTATGAAAAAAACCTTTGAATGTCAAACTTCATATCTTTGGATGTCAAATTGAAATTTCATATCGAAAAAAAATAAAATAAAGTAATCTTATTATTTTTACAATCAGTAATTATCTTTAATCTATACACATGTTTTTGAGAATAATTTGCATTTCATTATTTTAGTATTAAAATGCTATCAAATACTTCTAAGCAAGATTTATGTAAAGTCAAATACTTACTTTTGTCAGAATTGAATAAGTATTTCTTAAAGTATAATAGATAAATACAGTATATAAAAGATAAATATCTACTATTAACTTTATGTTTAGAAGTCAATTTGTTTTATTAACGATACAAAATAATCTATTTGCCGTGTTTCAATTTTGATTTCAAAAAAATAGAATTTTTAATTGAATAATATTTTTGTTGTTATCTAATTTTGCTTAGTAATTCTTAACATTTTATATCTTTATATAAGTGAAGGATTCTGTATATTAAAAAGTACCATTGCAGTAATTGAAAAAGGTAGTATAATCTAAAATATTTTATCTTACGTTACAAAACAATAAAAAAATATATATTGCTGTAAGCCTATTTTAAGCATAAATTCTTATTGTAGCGTAAAACTTTCTCGAATTATAAAATCAACAATGTACAAGTGGAAAAGTCTTACATTGTTTTTGTTTTCTGTTTTATTTAAGTTAATTTTGTATATAACTCAACAGATATTTTTCAAATATGATTTTTTATGTTTATTGACTAGACGTCAGAGGATTAAACATTAAAATAATATGAAAATAGTTGCTTTAAAACATGATATTAAAATATTCATTAAATATAATTTTTAGTTATTCATTATTAAGTTTGATATTTTATTCAAAGTAGAGTATTTATATAGTAATCTTTAGTTCATATAACTGAGAAGGAGTAGTTATGCTTTTGAAAAAATGCTGTTGCTCGTTTATTTACAAGATAGCAAAATTTAATCTTCAATTGTTTGATTTTTTTTCTTAATGAATACAAAGTTGAATTACAAAAGATATTATATATTTTACTTTTTTATCATCATCTTATCATTAAACAGTAAATTTATTTTCAAAGTATGAAATTACATAATAATTTTAAGAAACAATATACCAAAATATTAAATATCTTCTTTTATCTAATGACTTCTTATTTGTAAATATTATTTTCAAATTATTGGTACTTTGAAGTACCTATAAAGTATACAAAAGCATACAAATAAAATAAACTCCTGGATATCCTCAATATTATCAATTTTGTGGGTTATTCTCTTTAACCTGATAATATTTTATTCATAAATATTGTTTTCAAAAAATAGGAGCTATTAAATAATTATAAAGTACGTGCATGCATAAACATCGAATAAAGAAATAATTATCCATGAGATTATCAATTTTTTGAGTTATCTCTGATGACTCGATGTCTAATTTCCAACACAACTTTTATATATGATAAAAATATATTCCTGTGCAAAAATGAAAAAGGTTTTCTGATTTAGTAAAAAAGTTAATTGCGAAGAAATTTTTAAACATTAAATTATGCTATTTTTTGAGCTTTAACTATGCTTATGTTATCTATTGATTAACCAAATATTTTGATTGGATGTTGGTGTAGATTTAATGGGTTATTTTTACAAATTTATTACTGTAAATCACTGTGATTCTATAATTCATGGCTAATGCCTGTTTTTTATATACATATGAATGTATATTAAATATAAATGCATGTACATTAAAAAGTGTCTTTAATCATTTATAAACATAGTAAAATGTTTATTATGATGGAGTCAGATATGTACATGTAGCTGTAACTGGACTTTGAATGACAGAGTTTTGGATTTCAATAGATAGTGCAGCGTAATCATCTCCCTCTCTCGACACAAAAGTCCCTTTTCACTGAGACCAGGAAACAAAGATACTCAGAGGCAGAGAGGAATTCTGGCGTGTAAGAGTACCCTGCCTGAATTCAACCAAGCCTCTTATTCATCTGAATCCCTACCATCTTCACGCTGCTTCGAAATGAGACTCGAATGCAGAAGGGACAAATACACCACAGTTAAAGTATTATTCGTTTGTGTCTTGAAAAAGTTAATGAACATCTGATTTGAAAGGAAGTCATGGTCAATGTATTATTTTAGATTATTTATTTCAGTTTTACTGAAAATGCTCTACGAAAACTTTTTAAACATAAAATTTGACTTTAAAATGATTGTTTTACAATAAAATAGCTATAATTATTTTTAATATAAATTGTTAATTTAACATTGTTAAAATTAAACAATATTTAATTAATAGTTAATTTATTTCACTATGATCTTAAAAATAATGTAAACCTTAACACATTTTGAAATTAAATTCACGAAACAATATATTTCTGTTATTCGATTTGACTTTATTATAAAGTATGTTCTTTCCTACCATGTTTTAAAAAATAGTGAAAATTTAGGTATATAATAAAAAATATTTGAGTTTTATGGAATAATTTAAAAAAATGTCAAGAAAGTAATAATGATGGAACAAAACTCATTTTGTGACCCTTGTGATACCATTTTTTTTTTTTTTGTATGAGTTAAAATATTGTAGCATGGTCCCTAATGCTTTTGAATGTATCTTAGGTAACTCAGTTAAACACATCATAAATTTTAAAAGTTTTTCCAACAAATATACATAATAAGTAAAATTACAATTTGCATTATGTCTAAGGTCTAAATCATATATTATAGATAAGAAGGATTTGCAAAACACATTTTATTTTTAATTTGAGGTTAAAAATGTAAACATTTTTAAATTCAAACACATCTATTAATTTCACGAATATATATATATATATATATATATATATATATATATATAACTGAAAGTCTGAAAGAAAAGCATATTTATAGAATATTACTTTTTTCTACTGTTTTTTAACTTAAATGTTCTTTTTTGTAATGTGCTGGTTGATAGCCATAATGGAAACTAAAAAATCTATACGTATCTTGAACATAGGCATCTTGAACGGAAAAAGAAAATATCACCACTTTCACCAGCGAAACTATAAAGGCCGTTTTAACAAAACATTGTTTTTCACAAATTCTCTAAACCGTTGATAAAATATTTCAAGTGATATTGTAGTTATATGCCTGTTATACCTATCCTACATGTTTTAAATGCTAATATCTATGACATAAAGCAAAATTTTGTATATATATGAAGAACTTTTTTGAATTACAGCTATTTTTGAAGGGAATGTTTAGTAAAATTTCATAAAACATCTACATTTCTGTACATACTTAGCCATATTTTCTTTATTTCCCAATATTTCTCTTAGATTTTGCTTCATTTAAGTGAGCATTGTCAATGAAACGCATCTTCAATTTAAATTAATATTGATTGATTTGAGATTTCTGTAGAAAATTAATGTTGCAATTTACTAAAACTCGTCAGAAAATATTTTTTCATCCTAATTTTTCTAAAGATAAAAAAAACCAAATTTGAAATTAGTTTTTAAGAAATTTTTGGCTAGAACGTAGATGATTACTTTAAATGAAGTTATAGAATAGCACACACTCTTATAATTAATTCTTTTTTTTGAGTTATATCAAATGCTCGAATAGGCAATGGATTGTTTATACAAACTAGTAGAAATATGTTAGTTCATGAAATGCTTTTTTAGAATTACTTATTAGTTTTGCCTAAACATTAGAATATTATGTTTAAACTGTACTAATTATCTTTAAATAAATTTGTTCTCGTAAAGATAAACAATGACAAGGTAATTTTTCATTTCTTGAAAAAAATTCTTGTCAAACTAATTTTTAGTTCGAAGCCTTCAGTACTTAGAAATATGAATTGTAGGAATATTGGTGAAACTGTCGAAATATGCTCCTCAGAATAATGATGTTTATTTCATATTTTAAAAAATATCGTACAACTTAAACTTGTCTTTTCTAATCATTATTATAAAAAATCAGTCCAAACTTCTCAAAAACTGTCTTCAATAATGAATTTTATTGAAAAATAATTAAAGAATAAGTATAAGCGGTGAAACACGATCAATACATGAGAATCGTTTAAGGTAAATTATCTTTTTATCATGATTTTACCGATATTGATGAAAACACTGAAAAATTTAAATAAATAATACCTAACAAAAAGTAAAACAGTGAAAGGTATATAAAGCTAACCTTTATTATACTATTTATTAAAGTGCTATTTAAAGGATTATTGTAAATGTGCTTGCTTTTTAAAATTGAGATTTACTTGTAAATTAATTTAATTTTATTGTAATATGTTTTAAGAATATATATAAATTAAAATTGTTTTTTGGCATTGTTAATTTAAATGATTTCATTTTTCATATTTAGTATTTATTTGTAACAATATCATTTATTCTTAATTGAAATATAATCAAGAATAATTGACGAATAAACTGTTTAAGCTGTAAAACAAGTTTTTCAAATCCTCATATAAGAAAGGATACATTGCTTATATTTTGATTTTTCTATTATGTATTAATATTAATAATTCCACATTTCACGTAGTTTTAAATATCTGTTTTATGTTAAATATTTCCAAGAATTTATCATTATTTCAAACCCAATGTTAATTAGACTCAATTCTTTTTTTTCCCAATAAATTTACATAATTTAAATATTTATTTGGATTAACTTTTTAGGATTCATAATTATATTCTTTTTGTATAAAAAATACCAGGTACTACATAAAAATATTATAAAATTTCATTTTTTACTAAACGAAATATATATATATATATATATATATATATATATCAAAAGTTAATAATAATTCCCTCTTATCAATTATTATTTATAGATTATACCCCCTTCTTGTTATTATTTTATATATGGTTATAAATGGTACATAAGTACTTAATATATTTTTAAATATTTACTTTTGAAGGAAAATATTACTGCTGCAAGAAATTTTGTTTAAATAGAAACTACCAGTTGATTAAAATACATTATTTTCATTATTAATTAAATTTATTTTGGATTTTCTGTTTTCTATAAAACTTTTTTTTATCAAAAAATTATAAAAATACTGCTTAAATGATTTTTAAATTAAACGGTTAAAAATTTAATAGAATTTATTTTGAAATATTACTTTATTCCCTCACTGTAATATTCGTCACGCTTTCCTTATTAAGAAACAACAAAAAAGAATTTATAAAATTTTATAATCTAATAATTTGTTTTGTAAATTGAAGCAATTTTTATTTTTTAAATGCCCGGAAAATGCCGCAGTAATGTTCCTCAAAGTGGATGATAATAAGAGATCATTTTGGCATAACTAATTTACTTTATTTCTAAGTTGGATGCATAAGCGTATTGCCTAAGCATCTCATTAATCTTAAAAATACTTAACTGACCCTTGAAGTAGACTTAATATTGCAGATGGAAGTGGAAAACGTTGACTTTAAGAATAAGAGTCTGATACCGTTTTGTGCGGGGGTGTTATAGAAAAGCTTGCACGCATGCGTCGGAAATTTTTGTGCGTGGCGCAAGCGCTTTTCCCCCTTCTTTTTCCGTGGGGTGGGAGCTGAAGGGGGTGATCCGGCAACGTTCCAGCAGCCGGATAGCGAACTGAGAGCCGGACTAGCTGCGGAGGAATTCGAGGAGAGCGAGCGTGTGAGTGTGTGTGCCGGCCGCTCGAAGATCAGGCGGGCCCCCTCCCCCAACCGTGCGACTGCGCCCCATGAGAAAAGGGCCCACGACTGGAAGGGACACCCCACCTGATAATAGGGATCGGTGGGTGGGCGGGTATTCAAGAAAAAATTACTTTTTATGGCAATTCAAATTTGGTGTGGACTGATGAGCAAGAAGAGCCCACAGTAGAAGAGGAGCAAGAGCAACGTAATCGTTAGAAGCAGCAGTTGCTTAGAAACGGATTTTACTCATTTCCATGGAACTTAGCTCTCATAGCACACAACGAAAAGTTTAACAATGATTACAACAGCTTCAGAGTCTTTTCTCCTCTAATGTGCTAATTTAGATTCATTTGTTTTAATATTTGGTAGTACGTTTGGGTGTCCGCAGTGCTTGTGCTTAGGTCTGTAGAAGAAG
Source organism: Latrodectus geometricus (assembly GCA_026290005.1). Lineage (NCBI taxonomy): Eukaryota > Metazoa > Arthropoda > Arachnida > Araneae > Theridiidae > Latrodectus > Latrodectus geometricus. The sequence continues at coordinate 30,747 of JAPDSC010045080.1, forward strand.
AAGAAGCAAAGCTGAAGAAATGGATAGTGAAAAATGTAAAGTTTTCTGTTTCAACATGTATGTCAACAATGTTTTTTTCATGCCATATCATGCTGATACGAACGTTTGATTATTCCCGAAATTTTATCCCATCTGTCCTTTGACATCCGCTATAACAGTAAATACACTTGTCGCAAGCAACTTACAGGATTGAAAATTTTTCTCTAGCTCATATCTCAGCAATTTCTTTCTTTTCCTCATTGCAAAAACGTGCTTTGCTGCATATTCAATTAATAATCCTTTCAGTAGATCTAGTACTTAGTAAAGATATTCTAATAACAAAAAACTCTACAAATGAACATGTAAATGATAAAAACTATGTTATAATACCGTTAGATATTTAAACAGATATGCTATTTAAAACGCTTTCAACTTGCTACACCTGACGTCAAATGAACTCGTCATGATCCTTTTACATTCTGCCAGCTTCGATTTAATTTTGTTACTATGAACTTGCTTTTTAGGGATGTACCACCGACAAACTGAGACTTAATAACTTTAATGAGTGTACTAAAAACAGAGACAAAGATTTCGACATTCACGGTCACCAGCAAGATTGGAAGGAGCATGAGAGAGGACATCTCCTCCAATACACCAATTTCTGATGGACTAAAACCAATGAGATGCAGGTTTTGATAATTAATTGATAATAACACAAGCAGCTTATCCGCATTCGCAGCTTATCGGCAGCGATAATTTTGTTCCTTACCCGGCAGCTCGGCAATGGGACGGTAACAACTTGTAGGTCATTTCGATGGTAATGATAATCATATAATATCAATTACATTTTCTTTACGCCGAAAAGAGAATTTAAAAATAAAAATTGATTCCTGAGAAAAACATTTCCACTTCCAAAATAAAAGTACTCTAACATCTTCAACCAGAGAAAATTTGAAATAGATAAATAAATAATTTCTGTCCCCCTAGGAAATCCTGCTTAGAAGAGTCTGAGAAAAACTCTTTTTCAACACAAAATCTACAGTTCGTGTAGGGAATGGTATTTCGTTGAGCATCTGTTGATCCAGAAGCAACTGAATGAGAAGATGGAGAACAGTATGATCTGCGCTCAGCTTTTCTTATCTGTCATCATTCTATGTCTTCCATTAGGTGAGTGAAATATTAAACATCATCACTTTTTAAAAATAAATTCTAACAGTTTTATTATTATATATAATAAAATATTCAGAATAATGGATTAAAACAAAGTATTATTTTCTGTCCATAAAAATTGATAAATAATTAATATAACATTAAAAATAATACATTAAAATTAAATATTAATTAGAAGAATGTATACATTTTTAATATAATATTAAAATAAAATATTACTTTCCAGCGAAAAAAATTATAAATCATTAATATAATATTCAAAATAATATATTAAAATCAAGTATTACCCTCTGCCGGAAAAATTTATAAATCTTTAATATAATATTCAGAATAATATATAAAAATAAAATATTGTACAAAGTAAACTTTAAAAATCACTGTAGAGGTAACATATGTAGATCTTTGTAAACTGTTTTTTAATTATAACAAATGTTTCAGAAGAAATATCTGATTTCACATTTTTTGAAGCTTGAATAAACTTAGTTATTTCAAATATATTTTTGATGCCCAGAAGAAGGAAAATACTATTTATATAAAAAAATAATATTTTCTGGTCATTTTACATGTAAATGAAATTACATTACACTTGTTAAGAATAAACTGTTACAGTAATTATTCTATGCAACAAAATATTCAAAATAATATATTAAAGCAAAATATTCAATCGAGAAAATTTTTTAAATCTTTGTTGCGTTAACATATATGTACATTTGTATACCCTTTTTTACTTACAGCAAATATACATCACAAATTGTTCAGAGAAAAATCTAATTTTCTTTTTCGAAGCTTATATAAATTTGTTTATTTCAGGTATATTTTTGTTCTACAGAAAAATTAAATTTTACTTGCACATAAAATTCATATTTTTAATGTTATTTTTATAAGTGAACAATATTTATAATTACATACACATGCATATCAAATTGAATTTACATTGAGGACAATGTAAAATATTCTTTTTCCTGAACAAAATATAAGGTACTACAAATTCATTATTTTTAAAATAATTAAACATATTTTATTAATCCCAACTTTAAATTTGGCATTGATATGTGTGCGTGTATAAATTAAACTTGAGAATCTTAAATTATTTCATTTCCATATGTTTAATTAATTCTTATCATATAATTTAGTGAATGACTCACATTTGCTACACTGGAAAATTTACATTTTTCTAGTGGGGTGATTTTACTCAAAATTCAGAAACCTTAGAATTTTGATTTTGTTCAATATTCAGACATTCAGTTTTTATAAAGTTAAATATTCGAAAATGGCACTTCTTAAATATTTAATTTTTATCCAAACGCAACACATAATTTGAAACTGGAATCTGTGACAATCTCATAATATTTCAAGCTTTTCTTTAAGCCCTTAAAATTAAATGAGACAATTTTAACCGAAGAGTATCAATGCAAATGAAAAAAATATGTAGATACTGAATACAAAAAAAGGTCTTTTTGTTTAAGGATTGAATTTCCAAAAAATTTTCAAAGATTTATTCTAACAACATCTAAAATTAAATACAACAAATTTTAAGCTATGCAGTACTTCCCTCAATAAAAATTTTGAAAATAATAATCAGTTTAAAATTTCCTTAAATTAATATCAGCACTATATTCTTCTGTTTCCTACCAAGTGGACTTTCTGTAAGTATTTAAAAATGAGCCTTAATATTTCACAATGATACTTAACACAAAAATAATTTTAATTTTTTTAAAAAAAAGATAAAAAAGGTATTAATTATATTGGAAATCTAAAATGATTTGTAGGCACCAAACAAAACACAAAACTAAATATGGGGGGAGGCATTCCAAAACTAATTACATTTTTTATAGATTAATAAAATTTTAGTAAAATATTAAGACGTCATAAAAATATCAAACACAAAATCTACAAGCAAATTATAATCATAAAATTTAGATTTAGTGCTTTCATAAATATTTTTACAACTAATTATTTTCTTCGTTAACCTTTACTAAAATCTAAATACATTTGAATGCTCAATTAAAAAGTAAGATACTTCTTAAGTAACTTTAATTATCTAACACATTTAAAAATTTCCTTATAAATTATAAGGATTTATATCCTATAATGCTTTTAATTGAAAATTACTGCTAAAAAATTATAAATTTATTAAGTCCATATTTGTAAATTCGTGGATAGATAAGTTTTCTTAGATCAATCTAAACTTAAATGCATCTTATAAATTTTTTTTTAGAATTTATAAGAACAAACTTAGAATTAGCTTATATTAAAAGCTATGATACTGATCTAAAAATTAGGAAAAGAATAAAATGTATCTAAAAGAAAATCCCTCCTTGTCAATGAAATGATTCAGTTTTACATAATATCTAATAATCTAATTTTTAATGAAGATTAATCCAAAAAGAAAAAAAAATCTTGAAATTTGATTTAAATTTTTAGAATATTGTTTCCATCGACGTTCTTTCAGTAAAGTTGGGCTGAGTAAAAGAGTGAAAAATATATTAAGAATTATATTTATAATAATAATGCATTAAGTATTTTTAGAAAATTAAAAACCGTAATTTTTTAATATTCCAGTTTAATGTTAAAAGATATTACTTTAATAAAATTAATATATATTGTCTAATTTGGCATGGCATTTATTCAAGTATTAGTTTCTTTATCAAATAAAAATATGTATTTAATTGCATTCATATTTCTTAAAACTTCTACTCCTAGATATTCGATGAATACGTTAACCTACAGATACTTAAAACTTAATCACATCATTTCAAATTTAAAACTAGGAATTATTTTTCAATTTTTTTAGATTATCTACTTACTTTGGAAGAAAAATGCTTACCTTTTTTATTCCAGGTCAAAGAATTTTCATTGCTGTTTCAAAGAATTTTAATTTTCTTCAACAAACTCAACACTTTTACTAAAACTTCTACCATTTAAGCCCTAAAATCACCTGTCTTCCATGACAAAAACGTAGATATTTCAAATTTTTTATTATAAGTAGATTCTTAACTATAAACAATTTATACGCATAAGAAAGAATACATTTAATACATATGATTTCTTTTGATAAACATATTAAAAATATTTAAGAAACATTTTTAAAAATAATAAAATTGGCAAAGTATTGAACTTTTATGTTTTACTTACAATTAAATTACTTTGATCTAGAACTTAACGACACTAAAGTAAAAGGTTAAAAATGCGGAGAAACAAATCGTTGTGCTTAAATTAGACTTCCTCGTTTTCCAGGAAGTAAATGGTGCTATGAAATGATTTTTAATATGTGGAAGAAATTAATATTCACTAGATGAATCACTATTCATTTAAATGTATAATAGTGTGCCGGGGTGTTTGCTCTTATTAATTTTATATTGAAATTTTATGCTCAAATGCATTGAAGCACAGTCTTTTTATTTCGAATTGGCCGGATATTATTGAATTTCTCATTTTCAGCACTACAAGGAGAAAAAGTAATGGCAACTTATGTAGTGGGGCACCCAGTTTGTAAGCCAAATTTTTTTGCAAGTGGGAGGGTCATTGTAATTTAAGAGTAGTAATCAAGCAGAAGACCCTCAGACTTAGCCTGACAACCCCAGAAATGTCATTTTATATGGAAGGCATTGCGACTACGACTAGGACATTCTTAAAATTACCCAGAACCACCATCAATAAACAAGATGGATGGATCTTCTGTTCGGTCGAGATTCAAACTCTCTTCCTGCCGATAAGATAATTAAGGCCCTAATCAACCAACCACGGCCTTTGTATCAAAGAAAATTTCTCATATGGAAACTAAATATTCCTTTAAAAGAAACCTCTCGGAATTTTAAAAAAAACATTATTACAAATTAGATTTCGCATCCTTAACAGCGTCAAACTATAATCAATTATTTCTTGGCAACAACTTAGTTTCCTGGATTAGAAACTTTTTTTTTTTCAATTCAAATGAAAAAACACACGCATCATAAATCATGAAGAATGTTCAACTACAAAAGAAATGACTGCTGATATAGCTGGCATTTTCATCTTTCTTCTCATTGTCAGGTGCAAAACAATCCATTATTCCATTTTTTTTTCTGAAAAGACATAAGCTCCAGCACCAGAAACTCAACAAATCCATTTGGACGAGAAAAGAACTTGCGAACCGGGAGTTCTTGGGGGTACTTCTAAGTAAATTACTCGCACCGAAACATGATTTCTAAAAATTTATCTTTGTCATTCAATGGTTATGGGCGGACAAGGGCAGTGATATTTCACTGACTTTTACTAGAACACTCCCTCTTTTGGTCAAATTTCTTCTTTTTTATATTTTTTAAGTTACTAGGACCCAAAATTATCTACTTATCTTTGATTGAGCTGTGTTGCATTCTTCATAGATCATATATTAATACTATTAATAGCTTTTAGGGTAAACTATTTTAATTAATTAATTTACGGCCATTTATCAATTACTTCAGAAAGCCTAACTAATAAATGAACATTATAATTTCATTTCTCAATTAAAAAAAAATATTTATGCTATTTACAGAACGATAATCAATTACTACCCAAATGTTACACTGATGTTTAGAGAACACATATTATTTCATTAAAATAATGTTTTTATTACTTCGAAATAATTTACGTGTGACACACACAAAATAATTTTAATGTCTTTCTTGTATTGTTAATTTAATTTTTTTTAAAAAAATAATTTTATCAACTACCTAGTTAATAATTAATTAAAAAAAGTAATAAAAAGAAATAAATGTGTGAACATTGTCCTTAATTAATTATAATTTCTAATTGATAGACATGTATATTATAGCTTAATATTTCACTAAAAGTTAGTAGAATATTCCTGCTTTTATAGAAAACCTTCTTCCTTTAATTGCTTTAAGTTTACTGTCATCTAAATTGATCTATTTATTCTTGAATAAAAATATTTTTAATACTACAGACCATTTTAATTTCATTGTAATGTTTAAAATAAAAATTTATTTGTTTATTACTATTTATCGAATAAAATTAGATTAATTAATTGGAATCGCACAACATATATTTTTAAATATTCAAACTAAATATATGAGAACTTTAAAATGGATATCACAACAATAAGTATTTTAAGAAAATATTAAATTTAAGTTGCAATCTGAAGCTGTGTTATTTAAGAATAATATGATACACATGTGTGTGTGTTTTCGTATTCAAATAAATATGAAATTTGAGCAAGTAAATCAAAAGAAAACTTTACTTATATATGATCTGTAAAAAAATGTTTTATAAATTTTCTACCACCTCCTTATAATATTAAGTCCCATATTTTGAAACTCGTTTACTGATAGATACAAATATATGCGCTTCAGTATTTATTATTATATATCAATTAATATAATTCAACTTCTTTTCCCATTCGTAAACTCATTAAATAAGATATAAGGAGTGATTTATAAGAAATTGTTTATAAATACTAACGAAATTGTTCCTTTGGTAAGAAGCCAAATATTTAGGGTGATGACGTGGAATATAGCAAACTAAGAATATTGATTGTAAAAGAGCATTTTACATAAACATAAATAAAAATAAATAAATAGAATTTTATGAAATGCATTTAAAAACTTACTAATGAGAAAAAGTATAAATTAAAACTCTAATATATTAATCTCAGGAAAAAATAACAACAGTACTATATGCTTGCAATTACAGCAGGCAATATCTTTCTAGGTATCAGAAATTTTACATCAAAAAACAAATTCATCTAAGATATATGTTCTCAAAGATTTCCGAAAACTTTTTTAATTTTTGTCGAAAATTTTTGATTTTAATTTAACATTGTTTTTCTGTTTAGTTTCAATTCTCTGATTTATATATATATATATATATATATATATATATATATATATATATATATATACACAGATTTTTAAACAATGATAAATAATAAATTTAAATGAGACATGATTAAAAAGAGTATGCGGTTTATAAAAAAACAATAAATATGTACTTTATGGTGATGTACCAGTGATACAATTTGTTATTCAAACAAAATACAAATAACACAAGTTGTATTTAAAATATGCTGTAGTATTCTATAAAATTCGTTAAAAAATCTGAAAGAGATTTGTATTAAACATATCTTAAAGATTTCAAGGCATATTATTCTTACGCTTTATTAATAAAAAATTCTGACCTCTGTATGGCAACGTTTCTTTTCTTCTTAATTTAGAACTAAACGATTAAACCAAACACAACTATATCAGTTTATATTGCAACCACTAAGAAAAATTGTATTATAAATATTTGTAATTAAAATATGAGTAGTGAAAGCCTATACGTGAGCTCTTGTATTAGATTTTTCATAAACAGTATTTATTAGTTTTTGAAACAAATTCTTACAGGAATATTTTAAACATTTATTGCAAAATTTGTAAAGCATTGTACTGTTTAAAATGATATAATTCGTACATATAATGTAAGAAAAAAACATATGCTAGCCCATGTATTATATAATAAAGAACAAACATTATCATTAATCCATTGGAATTCAAAAGATAAAAAAGACGAGTTTTCTGAGGATTAGCAAGAATCAGTTTTTAAGATAAAATTACAATGATTATTATCTATAAGCCATAAGAGTTCTTTCAGGAATATAATCTAGGATGGTACTTATATTTGTCAAAAAACACCTAAAGGAAGTGATATTAAATTTAATGTCAAATAGCATATTTCTTTCTTATTTAGATAAATATATTCAAAATTATGTAGCATAAATAACACAACAAATTATATATTTCAAATAAATTGTGAATCAGTATTATAATTGTATTTTTACAGCAGTATAGTTGCATTAGTGGCAGTTACGTTTATTGGAAGAAAAAATTAATCATCTTTTTTTTTTATATAAATAGAAAAAAAAATCAAAAAAATTGCTCTTATATAAATTGTAGCTCACTTTTACTTTTAAATATGTTTAGTTCATTTCCATTTTAATATCATTACTTATTTTTCAAAGAATGAAAAAATGATTAAGTTAAAAACGAAAATTTAACTGAGTGGTTTTAAAATATTTTTTTTATTTGAAAATTTTACTTATCTTAATAAATTTGATATTTACTTCTGAAGATATCCTAAATACTAGTTTCAGTGGAGTACGAAAAAAGTGTATGTTTCATTACTTATTACATTTGAGAAAAAGAAATTCTTTCCTCATCATTCGAAAAAGAGAAAATTTATCCTGGGTTTCCTTTTCTCTTTAATGAGGTACGGATGAATATGCAGAGATTCCCATGAGAAGCTATACATCTTTCTGAGATTACTGCTGATTTCTCATAAAAAGAAATATATATTTTGTGCATAGTGGATTTGAGGGGAAGCTTTTTACTTGTCTAATGTTTATTTTCGTTCATAAATATGAACTTTGCATGCCATGCACATTATCCTTTTTACGACTTCCAATAAAATGTTAGTTGGCAATCATTTGTCATCCTTTTCTTTTTAGAAAGGAATTTAAATGCATAGACAACTACTCTTTGTGTTATACATGTATTCTTTTGAAACGACATTACTTTGCATTTCGTCTGTGGAATAAACAGAACACGGATACAAATGGATTGTTTCAATCACCTTATTTAACATGTGATGCTCGCAATATCTTATTTGCTTTTTCAACGCAAAGTAACTGGAATTTCTTTACTTTCATTTGTAGATTTATCTTTAAAAATTACATATCTATCTATCTATCTATCTATCTATCTATCTATATATATATATATATATATATAAACACAAGGTTAAGAGCAGTTTTTAATGACTCAAGAAACATAATCTACAGAAAATGTAACTATCGTTACTCCTCGAAGTAATCGCTCACTGTCGGTGTTCAGCACCTTCTGTTAGCGTAATTACAGTTGTGTGTGCAATCCTCTTGCAATAAGACTCTGGGGTTTTGAACGCAAAAAAATCAGAGTGTGTTTGCCGCAAATATGCTAAATTAGTGAAGGATTTCTCTCTAGGTTCTTTGACCAGTGAATGGAAGAGGTCGTAATCTGATGATGCAATGTGAGATGAGTTAAAATATGACAATACGTCTCCCAACCAAATCGCTATATGGTATTCCTGGTCACCTGTGCTATAAGTGGCCTCTCGTTATCGTCAAAGAGCTGTACACCCTTTCGATTAATCATGCTGGCTCCTTATGTTGCAATGCCTGCTGCATACGTTCCTATTAATTCGAGTACAGCTCTGCATTTAACGTTCCGCCCTCTGGTATCAGCTCATTGTAAACCACATGATGACTAGTCTACAAAACACAAAGCATAAACTTAAGTCAGTACATGGGTGGTCTAGTGCTGTGAGGGGGCGTACTGTAGGGTGACAACCAATGTATGAATCTCTTGCTCAAGCCATACAGATCCCACTTTCCATCACTGGCCTGCACTCGATCAAATATGGATGCACTAGTTGGCGAGAAACAATGATAATCAGCTGCCACACTTTATTGCTTATGGACTTAGAATAGTTTGTTTAAGTTTACGCCAGCTAGATTCTCTGTATTCATCTCAAAAGAGCTTTACCAGAATGATGGAAGCCGCTGGAGAGAAAAACGGGGCAGCTGCAGGAGAGACGCCCATTTTTCTACCTCGTGCTGTCAATCATAGACACAGTAATGGACAAATTAAATGAAATTAGCAAAACATTACAAATAATAAGGATAATATATGAACTAGTATGTACAATAATTATGGAGTAATAGAAAAGTATTTTAGTAAAATTAAAAAACATGAAAAACTGTGATTGATGAATTACATAAAACAAATGTTGATAGAAGAATAACAAAATAGGTAATGGAATTAAAAGAGCTTTATAAAGTAAAGAGTAGAGTTTTAAGTAAATAGGTGAGGCAAGAGGTTAGATATGACATAGGGTTGGAGGAGTCGTTACTAGCTCGTATAGTCATGGAACCAAGTAAAAAGTCCTTCTTGAGTGATTAGGAAGTCCACAATCTGGTTCAACTTACTCCTGGAAATCATGTTGAGGACTGCTTTCCTCCAGGTCACTAACCATCTGAGTGCTGGGCATAAAAGGTTAAAGGATTAGAATAACTTGTGAGTAACCCACATTCTCAGCCTTCTAGGTCTCACATTAGCTTTGCAGATTAAGTCAAATTGTATCACCGAAAATACTAAATTGTCTGGCAAATTCAGCACATATTTGACTACTGTCCTCTTCAATGGCCACCTGGAGGGCATCATCATCCAAGGTTTTGGCCATCCTCATATCAGCCAAGGCGAGCTTCATCACAGAGGGACAAATATCTTGATATGAATTAGTGAAAAACAACATTGAACAAGCTCATACAACAAGTCAAATTCCTATCACTGCTGTACGAATTGCAATTGATGAATGTATTCGGTGGACTTGCTTTCATAACGACTGATATTCCTGCTCTCGAATGAATGATATGTCAACTACGTCATCAGCTAATTTGCATATTTATTCTCACTTCATTCAATGGCATCGGGAAAATGGCTAGCATTTTCTTTTTTACATGGTACACATAATTTAGGGTAGTGGTATGTATTTCAAAATTGAAATATATATAGTAATAATAATAATATACCTCATTTTTATGTTACATTATTGAGTTTGAAACATTGACGAAGTTTTCAGACCAAAATACGTTTTGAACATATTTCAAAGGTTACATTAAAAATATACAGAATATCACTATCTTTAATTAATACCCGAAAAAAATGGATTGATTTGAATGATTTATAAATTTATCATTTTTATTTAAAAAATTCTTAATTTTATTTTCATATCATCAGAATTTACTTAATAAGGTACGTGTTTATTCATGAAAATTGCTTTTGAAATAAATAGTTGTTATAAAGATTTTTTTTTATGAACTTATCTACCAAAAACTTAAACAATTTTTATCCACAACTTTAATATTTAAAATTATTTGCGTTTTATTATTTAATGGTATTAATACTTATTTTTTCTCTAAAATTGGATGCTCTTTTAAATTTCATTAAATGATGCTCTCTTTTATTTCAGATTAAAGATTTCATTTGTTGTGTATAAAACTGAATCTACCTTAAAAAATATTTTTATCTTGAATTTACTGAAAAAAAATGTAAATTATTATATGATTTAAATTAAATAGCATTCTTTTTGACATTATAGAGCAAATTATATTTCCATTAATTTATAAGTTATTGTATAGTTTGCTAATTGTTAAAAAATAGCCTAATTACTAAATGGCAATAAGATCATATTTTGCTTTGAGTTTCTTAAGAAATGTTTGTAGTTATCCTTATTCTGCTTTTTATTTTAACATAATAAAGATAACTTTACGCGATAAATCTCTTAAAATTAAAACAATGAAAATTAAAATATACATGCAATTTGAAAATGATTGCTTTGTAAGAAAATATTAATTATTGTTAAAATTTTATTTAAATAATGGATAATCTGGATTAAAATTCATTTGCAATACTTAGTTTTTTTGGAAATAAACAATTAATTTTTAAAACATTTTTAAAACTATGACAATTATAATAATAATTTTTTATAGACTTTGAATTAATTAAATAATAAAACATCTTTTTGCATACATGGAAAATTAATTTTGTTTTACATTTTATTTTAAGCTTTAAATGGTATAAATAAACGTATCACAACGCAACATTATCTTACAGAATTTATTAGATAACTTTCCAATATCTTAAAAAATAGTTATAAATGAATATATAAATTGAAAATACTATATACATGTGTTAAAGCATTTAAAATACATGTATAAAATGATGCAGTTCTGAAATAATGTCTGTATGGTTTATTTACACATTCAATATCAGGAAATTTTTAAAAAATGGAATCATAAATCAATAAAGTTACAAATAAATTCTTTTTCCCCTTTTTATTTTTTTTTCATTTTAGTGCATGAACAGTCACTACCTGTTTGAAGAAAAAAAATATCTACCGCAATTGACCCATGACAAATAGCATGCCAATTAATGTCTTTAATGATTTACACTTGCATTTATTCTTAGAGAATAACGTTTGTGTAAAAAAAAAATAAGCACAAAATTAATTCTGCAGTATCCTGCTAATTACAAAAAATCCTTATACGAAGATAAACAAATATTCTTATGTACTAGAAAAGTACGATTTAATCGAAAGTGTTAAAAATATAATAAATCTTTGGCCATTAACGTTAAAAAATTCTAATGACTTATTTCCAGTGCCAAATTAATTGGGATGAAGAAATATTTCCTAGATAAGTTTTTTTTCTTTATTTTTGGTTTGATTATTGATATACAGGAAATTTTGACTGGCATTTTATTAATTTGGGAAGTTCCGAACTGCAAGCGTTAATTAATTCTTAACTTTTCATCTCAATTTTATAACCATGTCAATTAAAATGTTATTTAAATATCACGGAAACTATTTTTCTTTTGGAAATACTTTTTGATTATATAATTACAAAATAATGAGTTTCAACTTAGTTTTTAATTAAAATATTATAATGCCAAAGATATTGTCCAGCTCTGAGGAAAACTGAAATAGTTTTTAAAAGTGAAGGATGAAAAAAATAAGAAAAATGAGAAGTTTTCTTTTGTTTATTATAGTTATGTATTTAAATTTTGATTGAAAATTTTTATAGCAGTTTTATTATTATTATTGTATATAGGTAATGTGTAATATGATTTTTCCCTGTTTATGATACAAAATATTATTTATTACATTATTTTAATGATACTGTTAATCAATAATATAATGCATAATATTAAAATATTTTCAGGAAATATTTATGTACCATAAACTGTAGAAATAGTTTCTTTAAAGAAATTTGATATTTAATATAGTTGTAAAGATTTTTATCCAAAATGTTCAAGCATAATATATATATATATATATATATATATATATATATATATATATTAATTTTAAATTGTCTAATTGATTTTTACATCTTTTGGACTACTTATTTAAAGAACTTATGAAATATTTTCAAGCAATTTTCTAGCAGATAACATAAAATAATTTCACGGTTCTGAAATATGGTAAACTTATTTAGTTCTAATATATGAAAATGAACTAGAAATGAACTAATATATGAAAATAAAAATTTATTATTAGTCTTTCGTAAGCGTTTGACGTATATAAAGCATTATTCATTGGGAATATTATTTTTATTTTATCCAAGTGTACTTAAAGAGATTTTCTGACAATATGTACAATAAAGAATTCCTATTGATATGAATTGAAAAAGTTATGAATTTTCAACTTTCATTTTGAAGAGAAATTTAGATTAATTCTTTCTCATCAGGTAGCCATCAAATACAGATCTGCTGAGCATTTTGAGTCAGATAGACTTTATAAAACAATGCCATCATCAGTCCTTCTGAACTTGACAAATGTGTCTGCCCAACGTAACTTCTGAAACTCGGCCAAAAAGACGCACATTTTGGGCCATGGCGAAAAAAAGGGGAGGAAAAAAATATTACAATGCACTACGTTAAAGCATTGAAGAAGGGAGTAGCTGAATTTTTTCTTCGAACTTTTTCTGAGAAAGATTCGGAATTTTATAAATTTTTGTTTTTATATATCTGACCTACTTGTAGTTTTTGATTGATGCTGGCGTGCGAGGAGATTATATGGAGTGAGAGGAGAAGGCTCTCAATATCGGGCAGGGGTAAAGATTTCAATTTCAAAATGTTGCCTCGTCGTAATTACCTCGTCAAACAGTCTGGGGGGATTTGACTCCTGCAGTAGCGGTTTGTGAGCTGTATTGATTATTTTTGTTTAGTTTTCGTTCTCCATTTTTGTGTTCATCGTCTCTAATATGTCACGGAAGAAGAGGTTTTGAGAAGTGACAAATACGATGAACCTAAAGCCGGAGGAAACTGCTCCACTAGGATATGTTACAGTGACTAACGCTGCAATCCATTATGCACGATGATATATGGCGAATTTATAGAACATGACGCATTTAGTTTAGTAGAAGTAAAACAGTCTATTCATGAGAAACAGCCAAATTTTTTTTTTTTTTTTTTTTTTTTTTTTTTTTTTTTTTAAAGTTGATAATCCGAATGTAATTGTACTTAGCACGTACATTAAAAGTATTTTGAAAAAAAAACCTAGAAACCATGAATATATAATTTTTTAATTAATATTAAAGTTAATTTTTAATATAAGTTTCTTATATGTAACAAATTTCAGCAAATAATTAGGCTTTTTAATAGTATCACATACTTGCTTAAATGAATTTAAAAAATTTGCTATTGTATGTGCAATTTTTTGTTTTTATTGGATTATTTCATATCATAATTTCTTAGTGTAAATTAGTTAAGTGACAAATTATTACCAACTATAACATTAGTGTAAAGACAAACGCAGGAAAAACAAATTCTTGTTTAAAGCATATTACATCTTTTAAGATTTTAATGCTTCTTGTTTTACACTGAACATTTGTCATGCTAATGATTTCGGAAATATGCAAAGTCTCGTAAAACTAAAAATAAAAAAATAATAAAGCCTGTAACTGTTTAATTATAAATTGATTTGTCTTTTTGTTTGTATACTACAATAGCGAAATTTAAGATATTTTAACTTTAAATGGAATATATTAAACTCAAAATAATTGTGTTAGTTAAAAAACACATAAAATAAATTAATTATGTAATAAACTTTTGGTTTACCAAATTTAAATATAAAACCAATTTGAAAAAAAATTGCTATTAAAACCTTGCTGTAGATGAAATGAATAATTTTGTTAATTCATTGTTATACAGGAAAAAGTGCCAAATGAAGACAAATGAAAAAGAACTGATATATGAAGTAAATAACGAACATGTGATAATTATGATACATTATGTTCCACCTTACTTAAATATGTATGAATTGCTTACTTTGTAATCTATTTTTTTAAGAACTAATGCTTAATTCATAGATTAATAGTCAGAATCGTAAATTTTTACTTAATTTAACAGCTTATACATTTCATTCATCTTAGATTTCGATTTAAAAAAATTAAAGAAGAAACCCCAAAAGAAACTCCTTATGGTATAAAACAGATGCCGAAATTAACCAAAATACGCAAAAAATTAACTTCAGTAAGAATTACGAAGTTAAAAAAGAGAAGCTAACTTTCAAGAAGATTATTTACAAGATTCGTTATTTTTATGTGAAATAAAAATTTTCATTTATTTAATAAAGATTTCTTTTTAAATAAAATATGTTAATAAAAATAAAACATCTTATAGCTAATTATTTTACGTTAAACATATTTATTTAAACATGCATTATTAAAACAAATATATACCTTTAAATATAACTAGTTAAAAATGTGTATGCCTTATTTTAAAACCTGATATTAAAAAGTGAATAATTTATATTTAATTGAAGCTTAAGTGACATGAGTTGCTTTCTACAATCTCAAATATGAAAATTAAAACCTCCATGGCAATTTTTTTATCATATGAAGTTTTTTACAGATTTGTTTATTTTTCTTTTTTAATGCAAAATAAATATTTGTCCATACAACTCCAGATGATATAATAAATTGTTTTTACTTTTTTATATAATATTCTCTATATCCGATTAATATATATATATATATATATATAATATATATATATCGTTTTTATTCAGTTCTTAACCATAGTTATCCCTAGGTTATAACATTTACATTAAAATATGTGCTCATATGCATTTAATATTCCAAGAATTCGTGATCAGCTAGTGTTTTAGACGTGCGTCGCAATTAATTAATTGAGAAAATTGCTGACTGTGAAATGTATAACACAGGTCGGTCCTGACTTGATATTTAATTAAGCGCACCGGTTGGACATGCCGAATATGCAATCATCGAGCAAGCTAAAATTGATAATTAACTCTATGGAAAGTTCGTGGTCAGGTAATTTAATTGCAATGCATAAGGAATTTAATCAGCCAGCAAGAACTATTTTTAGAATAGAAAATATAAAATTCTGAATTCCGTTTCTTATAATTCAATGAAAAAATCTTGATTAAATCAATGTTTTGATATAGCAATAAAAATTATTACCATTTAAGTATTGGTATAACTTATCAAATCATAAGAAAGTATAAAAATTTTTTTAATAAATATTGATATATATTAAATTAATATATTATTTTTGTTAAAAAGAATATAATTAGTTTGAATAAAAATTCTCACATTGAAGTTGGTATAATTTAAATATTATTAATCAAAGCTATCCTGTTACAAAATAGATCATCAACTAACATTACAATTAGCATCATTTTTATGACAAAAACTTGAAGAAAAAATTTTTTATTTTAGTCGGAATTTATTATTATTTATAATGAAATATACATTTTTTCTCTGATGGACATTTCAACATTTTTTTCTCGTTGGAATTTTAATTTTAGTGTTAAAATTCAGTTTTTAGTAACAATGATATTTTATGATACATTGATTTATGTTTATCTTAGTGTGTTTGTTCATCAAATATTGATTAAATAACTAAAAACTAATATTTTTGAATCAAATTTTTATCAAAAAATAAAAATTGTTATCCTAAGCTATTATTTACTAGAAAAAAAAGCATTTACTTTTACAAATTAAATAATTATTTGCATAACATACGTGTGCGTATCTTTTACTAAATAAAAATTTTTCTTTATGTTTAATTTTAATATTTAACTATTTTATGTATAAAATTTTAATTTATTTTTAAAAATTATTAAAATTTATTTATTTTTAAAAATTATAAAAAAAAGTTGGACAAAACAATATTTAACAGTTACAAACATCAAAATATTTTACATTCATGATTTTATAGCTTTGAAATCGATATTTTTCACCACGCGATAAATATTATATAAAAACAATATTTATCGCGTGGTGAAAAATATTGTTTTGAGTAAATATTTTAATAAAAATAAAATTTGCAAAATTTTAATTTAAGTTTTGAAAAAACTATGGTAATTAATCAATAATTATTACTTAATGTCATGGTTGAAGTTTTTTTATAAAATCCAAAACAAAATCTACCCGAAAATAAAATCTACCTAAATTTAAAGAAAGTAAATTACTCCCCACGCTAAATTTTTGGAAAAATATGTACAGATCAGTTTTGAATGATCGCCAAATGCTTTTTATCACTAAACATTTTCCTTAATGTTAATATACTTCGGCATTAAGAAGAAACGCGGCTTAATACCTTGTAAATTCAATCAAACAGTTCTTAGTGTGAGTTTACACGTCTAGAAAAATTTTACTCCGTCATAAATCAGCCAACGGTTGATTTTCCCCAATATATGAGTTGAGCACAACAGCCCCATAAAATACACCTGCGTACGTCCACGCAAATGTATCGGATAAACTTTTAATAACCCAATAGCAGGGCTGTTTGAAAGTCTAAATATCCTTCCTCATGCTCTGGTTTTGCTGCCGTGTGAGCGAACATTCCGTTGCAGGCCGTTACACCCAGCCAAGGATGGCGCTTTCCCCTGTTAGTCCCAAATGCAGAGATGAATAAAACCCCCTCCATCACCGTTTAATGTCGAATATGTTCAGTAATTGCAGGAGCTGGAATTACATTATGATCCAGAAGCCGCCAGACAGCACACAGAAAGGAACCAACAATAGCTGCCAGAGCCATGGAGAAAGTTAACGAGCATAAAAGAATACGAGTCCAAATGGCAGATCTGGCTCACTACAATATACACAAAATAATCGCATGGCATTTTGTATTGTATTGAATATGAAATGCAATTATTTTAGAGCATAAAGTAAAATAAAATACCATTTATATATAATACAAGTCATGTTTCGCATTTATAAGTGAACATAATAAAAGCTTAGAATGACCAAAAAATAGTTTTTTATGACTTTAAATATAATCTGTTTTTTTTATAAATCTACAACAGTGTTTCATAAAATTAGCATCTTTTGTTGTTTTTTGAATTTGGTATTTTTGAAATTAATTAGTATTCGTTAATTTAGTTCAATAAGGGTTAACAATGTTGTTAAATACAATTTTTTTAAATAAATCACCAATTATTTTCGTTAAAACTTTAAGATAACAAATACCATGGTTAACAAACATAAAACTCATTGATTGGGTATTAGGTCAGTTTTCACAATGAATATACTCAAAATAACCATGTGGTGTTTTTTTTTTCTTTTTTCATTATAATAATTTAAAAGAAACGCTGTATGAAACTTTAACATAAAGTCTTTCCCAAATAAGTCATCAATTAATAGCAAGTTTAATGTACATTGGTGGATTTAAATAAATTTTACAAAGGGCAGAGACATTAAAACGCTAATGGAAAAAAATCTTAAATGAAAAATAAATTTAAAAAATTATAAGAATACTACTATTTATGATCTATTTAGTTTGCTCATAAAGATCAAATAAATTACCCAGTGCTTGTTTAGCTCAATCAATTGGCTATATTAACCAGACACTCATTTAATTACTTAATATTATTTTTTTACAAAATATTATCGGAATAATAAGTAAAGTAGTTAACAAACATTAAATAAGTACAAGCCAAGATATTAATTCGTAGGTCTAAATCATGTAAAGGATACTTAAAATAATATGTTAAATGCATAATACTTTAAATTTTATGTAATATTTTTAACACCTATACGTATGTGGACAAACGTAAATATACATACAAGTGCACATAAAGTGTAAGAGAATATTACAAAAAGATTTATGAATTATTAATAAAAAACAAATAAAAAAAGTGTTTAATAACTTTAAATTTAAAGTTTACACGTGAAAACTTATAAAAATAAGATGATCACTTATGGTTTATAGAAATTACTTATCAAATTCCTTTAAGTAAAATCAATAAAAAATTGCTAGCACGGTTCAATTAAGTTTAATTTCCTTTATTAGAAAATTTATAAAAGTCAATAAAAAAAAACAAAATGTCTTTTAACAATATATTATTTTAAAAATAAATAGAAAAGAGTAAATTGTTTAATTTTAATATTTTTTAACAATAAAGTTCATATAATTTCATTAACAATGAACATGTAGGTATAACTTGACTAGAAACGACTAGAGAATATATTAAGCTAGCTAATGTATGAAGCAATCATACACTTGACATTTTTTTTAACTAAAAGAAAACATAAACGTGAAAAAGGAAATTATGATGCGATGATGCGAAATATGAAAAAGGAAATTTGAGAATATGCGGGTTTTGTCTGAAATGTAGAAATATCAAAAGTGAAAATTTAACATCACTTAAGAAAACTTAAATAACGAACATGATATCTGTACATTGTGATTTACCTGGTTTCGGTGCTTTATAAGCAAAAATCGTAATTATTCATTTCTTCTTTTCTAAAATGATAGCAAAAGAAGCATAAAAATTATAATTTTAAATTAAGTTTCAAATTTTATTTTATTACATAGCTTGAATATGAGAGCTATTAAAATAAATTTTGAGGAAAATGTAAATTGTGAAGTTCCTTGTTATACATTTGCTAGGTTTCATATATAAATTAATATATTTTAAATTTCATTTAAATTGTAATTTATATTTAATAAATGCAAAAAAATGGAGCATTCATAAAAATTACATTGATAAATACGAAAAAAATATTTTTAAGCCAATTCTTTTGAAAAAAAAATAATAATGTGAATATTTTGAAACATTCAGTGTTTGCTTGAAGTAAGCTGCATTTTATTAATATACATATCTATTAATTATTTCCATTTTTATTTTTTTCTATTAACCACTTTTTATTTTTATGCTATCAGATAATTAAACGTTAGACATAGGTAAATGAAAATTTTCAAAATATTTTTTGATCAAATAGGAAATTTCTTGCTCAGATTAGTAAAAGAAATCGAGTTACAAATTTAAAATTAATGTATATAAAATCTTCTGAAATTAAACCAATTATATGTAATTATTTTAATTTTATAACATCCAGAAAGCTTACAGAATTTCATACAGCTAACGTTTATTATTTTAAGAATTAGAGAATACCCTGCAAAATGATTGATTACAAATGAAAAATTACCTGATTTTAAAACACACTTAAGTTTCTATCTATCATCTTTGCATATGAAGAAATATTTTTATATTTCTGTTCAATGAGAGCATCAATTTTATGTAATATACAACATGGGTGTCAGGAAAAATGATCTAATAGTACCATTTATTCATTGTTCTACCCTAACAATAGCAAATACATTCAATTACTAGAAGGGGGATTTCATTTTTATAAAATCATATGAGAGTGAATATTTTAATTTGTAGATTATTTCATGAATATAATACTACTAGAAGTAATATTTATTTGAAAACATTCAAGATAAATATTTATAATTTGTAAATATTCGTAAATGTTAGGATTACATTCTTGTTTCCTTTGCATTTAGCCTACAAATTGGTTGCATGTCTGAGTTTGTCTCCAGAGATAGGTCAGAAATAATTGCTTTGAACGCTGAGGACATTCCAGAGATTAGTATAATCAGTCTCGAAAAATGAACCAAAGGAAAACAATGATTATAAAATTAATAAGTAGTCCTCTTAATTTGCTTAGAATCCATCCCGATTAAATACCAAGGTATGACTTTAAATATGGTATAGAAGTGATTTTGAACAGCTTAGGTAAGATAGATAAAAACACAGTGAAACGAAAGTTTTCTTTGAAACTAAGCGAACATTTAGAATTAAAAAATAAATCTGACATTTCAAATTTGCTTGAAAAATGAAAAAGATTATGGTAAACTTATTTTGGATTATTTTGTTTTCCAAATAATTTAAAAGTAAATTGTTTCTAAAACGGTATTAGTGATAAAATCCAAATTAATATCACATCATATTTGAACTGAATTTTATGGCTAAACTGATATTTATGGTTATACTAGACAAATTGTTTTCCTTTTTTTAAACGACTGAATGTAACTTCTGATATAAAAATATTTCACATTAGCGGTGAAAAGCACAGTTCAATAAATTTTTATTAAATCGTTATTTTCAATGAAAGTTAATGATAAAATAAATACCAATGAAAATAAAACTTTTTAATTCATGACGTTATTTAGTACGTAGATAGATAAACAATTTTATTCAAAAGTAAGGGAAATTTGAAAGAGATTCAAACTGAATGTATACTTTAAATTTAAATTAAGGTTGGAGGAAAGAATTACAGACGTCAACAAATTTAGTAAGTCATATTAAAATAATATTTTGCGCATTGGAATTCATATAAATGATAAATTATGTTTATCAAATTAAAATTATCTTATTTTATTTTATCTTTAAGCATGAATAAGTATCATTGTCTTTTATTGTAAACTAAACATATTAGACATCATAGATTCTTGTATTAAATGCTCTAGCAGACATTGCATAAAATTTATTACATTTATTGAAGAATAGTTTTTTGATACAATTATTTCAATACCTTCGTTAAATTTCTCTCTGAAACTATACAAATTCATGAGAAATTTATCAAACAAATATATGATAATTTTGTATTTATTAGTATCCAGTGCTTTTGAAAATCTTGTATGTATATTAGGTTATTAATTCTTCTTCGCATTTTTTTACCTTGAAAAAGCTTGATTTAAATATAATTTGATAGATAAAAAGAATCGTCAATAGCCATAAATTGGATTTTTAATAACTATAAGAAATATCAAAAGTATCGAAATATTTTGTTCATATATTTTCAATAAAAATTTAAAAACAGTTTTAAGATATATCAATAAAGCTATTAAATTTGATCTTGACTAATTTTTTATAACTCCCATTTTTACATGAAATGAAGAAATTTTTAACTTTTTCTGTTAAAATAACTGCATCCAATCAAAACGTTAATCGAGTATAATCAAAATTTCACTTTAAAGCTGTTTCCCAATATCCCAGAATTAAATTTTTTATAACCCATACAAATGAATAGACAAATTTGTTTTAGATATTCACTTTATGAACGCGAACGCAAACCATTTTTGTATCTAATCAAATGATCTATTGATATTTCAGATAAAAAAAACTGGCCAATTTAACATTTTGACTTTTCCTTAAACTTTATATCGATTAAATTAGCAATACAAAGTAGTAACTGATTTTGTGGTCACTGAAATATAGAACGTATTTCAATTTTCCGTTTCAAAAATTACATAATTTCAAGGACATTTTGATAATTAATAAGAGTGTATTAGATATCATTTGATTACAGGAATATATGTGAACAAATTCTGTTTTTCATATTTTATAGCATAATTAAAATTGTGCAAAAACTTAATCATAATTCAAGTGAATATTTCCAATTTATGGTATTTTAACTGAATTTTATTTTCAATGAATAATAACATATTAATTATGTAATTGATAATTTTAACTATAACTTTAAACAGATTCTAGCTTTTTTCCTGAGTATGAAAATATGAATCTGTGTGAATACTCTAAAACATTAATCGTTAGATTTAGTAGTATGTATTTTAATTTAAAATAATATCCAGTATGCAAAATTTGATTTAAAAAAGCCGTTACAAATGTGACAACTCAATATTAAATAACCTTAAATTATTCAAAATAATTTAAGAGAATTCAGTGCAAAAGTAAATATAATTGGAAAAATAGAATTAAATGGTGCAATAAATTTAAACTACCAATATATTCCAAAACTTGGAATATGATTAAAAATTTCTATCATTAATAAATAAATTCAATCATGAATGTAAAAAAAAAATTTTTGCTTTTCTATGGAATCAAAATAATATTACATAAAATCTACAGACTAGAATGTAATACACGCCTAAGGAAAAAAATAAATCAACAGTATTGTATTCAAAACGTAATTCAATTTTATCCTGAATTTTATATTTTTAGCTATAGAATTTTAACCGCTGAAATAATTTTTAAAAAATAAAAAAAATTGTAATTCAGGTTTCAATTAAATATTTCATATGAGTGTTTGAATAAACCAAGGTTAAAATCATGTTCATGATTTCAGCGCTTTAATGATATAAATCCCAAAGAAATTACTTTATTAAACTCAGATTTTAAAATTGTGAATCACATGACCCTTTTCGTAAACGAATATTAAACTTAAACATAAGACACAATATACATGGATTTTATTACAGATAATTGCTAATTTATGTTTAATGGATAGAAATATGTATTATTATCACCTTATTTTAGAGGTACATTTTTAATTATTTTCAAGAAAAAATACAATTATTAATATAAATAAATATAAGATTATAATTAGTTGTTAATTTCTCTATGTTTAAGAAATGCTCACATATTTAGTCTATGTTTGTGAATAATATTTTTATTTTCTAATATTGCAATTTCAAATATATATTTGTTTTTTATTATATGTTATATATTTGTTTTCTGATAAATATATATATATTTTTATATATTTCTATTTCATAAAATTTTAAATTGTATAATGCTCCTGATAATAATATTTGATTTAGTTCACAATAGAGCTTAAGTTTATAATTTGTTATATTTGACCTAAGTTTAATAATACTATCTTAGGTATTTATTGTAAAAAAAAAATGTCTAGATTTAATAAGAAAATATTATGTGCGTTTAAAACTGCTCTGTTTATAAAAATATATTAACTTATTTTTATTTAAGCATAGATTCGAAAGAAAAACTAGCATTCATTAAAGTCAGATTATAACTGTCTCAGCCTTTTTTATAAGTGTCATTAATTTAAGAGCAAAAAGCCAAGTTAATAAATAACGTATAGACATATGTCAATAAATTCAAGTGATGAATAGAGACCTGTTTCCAAATCATCTGCCTATATTCTGTGAGAGAGTCATAAATTTATATTCTTAAGAAACAAATATATTGAGATGAAAAAATATGTAAAAATGCTTCATTTTTTTTTATCGAAAGATGCAGATTTCGTTGGAGTAATCTATTTTTCAAAAGCGTAGAAGGCTTTAAATTATCAAATCTTTTTTTTCCATAGATAGATATAGGTAAAATAGATTTTTTTGGAAAATGGATGACGCAGAAGAGCCTTTTGGGCTAAGCTATTCATTTTACGGCTTTCGCTTCCGCTAGATGTGTCTTCCTCAAACGAGGAGGGAGAAAATTTCACCTTAAGAATTCAGGGATTAAGGAAGAAATATAGGGATTTTTTGCTGCCTTTTTCATCCCTTGGTCTCATGTAGTATAAAACTGGATTTGATCCTTTGAAAAAATGGTTCAAGCTGATTGGAAACGAAATTTTTTATTAAAAAGTCTTACAGGGGACTGGTGGATGTTAGGTAGTATATATTTAAATTAGCTTTTAGAGAAGATTGAATTGATTTGCTCAAGATTTAACCATACCTGCCTTGCTTTTCAAGTTATTCTTTCCTTTTGGCATAGCTTTGAAATTTACAATTTTATATTATATGAATTCGTAAGCATAATATGTCAAAAATTATGAGCATATGTTATACGAATTAATTTCCAAAATAAATAATTTTTTTTTAGAATTATAATAAATAAAATAAAAACGCATAAAACTTTTTAGACAAAAATAAATCTATTGCAAAAATTATTTAAATTTTAAGTTCAGTCATAATTTAATTTTCTGGTTACAAATGCAGTGTAATACTATAGACACACATAAAATTGTACTGAATGACAATTGTCTTGAAAAAGACACTTATATAAGTAAAATATAAAAAAAACATGATTTTTAAACTTTTAAAACTTATTAATAGCATTATGAACTGAATTCATTCTAATTTTCCCTCTGTTCATTCTTTAATAAATTACTGGACATATTATGCAATGATATGTATTTTAATAATACAGCATATTTGTATTTCTGTAATTTTACTTTAAACTCATAATATTGTAACTTGCCTCTTCATTATATTTATAATCAATTAATATAATTTGCCTTTTCATTGTGAAGTGTCATGGATATATTTTCGATTTATTTCGGAACATCATCGGAAGTTAATATGAATTAATGTATTTGTTATTAATTATGCTTAGCGTCAACCATACATTTTGAGATTATATTTAAAAGAGAATATATATTTCGTCCATGTATATTATCATGTTCAATAGCTCTTCAATTCTCTCTCTCTCTCGCAATATTAAATTTTAAGCATAATTTATAATATCTAAATACCATTTCCCGTTTATTTTGTATTCGGTTATAGAGAGTCATAAATAATTTGCACAACTACACAATGAAATTGCGATGCAATACTCTGATTAGTTTTATAACATATTCCTATGTATAACGTTAGATCAAGATTATTTAAAGACAATTTTTAATTCAGATAGAGGTAAATTATGTGAATTTTGCAGCCGGATATGTAAATTTAATAAACATTTTGATAGCTACGTTTTGTTGTAAAAATATTAGGATTTTTTATTTATAAAATTTTTTTATTAAACTTACTGTAGTCTATGCATGTAAATTATAGAATATGCACACATTATATGCAATGATATATTTTTTGGTATGAAAATATTTTTGCTTTGCATATATATATATATATATATATATATATATATATATATATATACC
>JAPDSC010045080.1:63528-76493 GCA_026290005.1 Latrodectus geometricus
ATATATATATATCTTTATATATATATAATAAACACATTGATACAGCTACATATAATCCAAAATATGTTTCTCTATTTTATGTAAGTATTAAGTTCATGTATACTGCACATGAGCTTTACTAAAACATTTTGGCATGTGCATAATTAAACCATCATTCCATATTTAATTAATATTAATCCGCAGATAATTGAATAGATAGATAGATAGATATGTGTGCTATTAAAAATTAAGTTTTATATTTATATCATCTAGAGTGAAAAGAAAGAAAGTAATCTACTTTTTGAACCATGCTGAACAAGTCCTTACTGGAAGCTTATTTAAACAGCCATTCTTTTGAAATAAAAGAAAGGTAACCCCGGCAATTTATTTTCAGTGTCAAGCAGTAAATAGAAACTACGTAAAGAATGAAACTATTTTTCTCCATCTTCTGGCGTTCAGTCACATCGAATAAATAGTGTAGGACAGACGCGTGAAATTGACCGGTCACATGATCATTCGGTTGAGCAATTCTAACCAACGGTTGAAGAAATGTTTCATCTAAGATTTCTGATTGCACATTGATGCCTTATCTTCGAATAGCTTTTATTTCACTTTAATAATGTGTTTTCAATGTGGCAGAAGATTTTTTGTGAGACACTGAATCTAATATAATACTCTGGCAGAAAAGCATGTAGACAGCACGTTTTACAGCTTTTAAACTCATTATAATAAATTTACTGTCATGGAAATTGAAATTTTATTTGCAGTAGGTGCTTAAGCTTATGCGATAATGATTATTTCGTGATAACAAAATAACAATACTGTTTTCTAACATTTTTGTGTTATTAATTTGTTGATAATAATTAATTAATATTTTGTCCATATTAATTTGGAATATTTTTTATATATTATAAACCTTAAATTATTGTTTATTTTTATATACAGGGACAAAAATAATTGATTAGTATCTGAATAATAAAAATGCATAATAAAAGATATTATTGTTTAAATAATTATTATTTATATATTTTTATCCTAATAAACATTTAGTTCATATTAATACAACAAAACATTTGCCAAATTAAATTAACTGTTATTGGAAATACGTGTCTGTATAACTGTTAATATTTAGTTAGGAACTTATAATTTAAAAAATGCGTAGTGCCAAAGTGAAATTTCAAAATATAATTGCAAAATCAAATGAGTCAAGTTTTATTCGTATTATATATTTTAAAGAAATAAATGTTTTATAGATATTGTAGTATTATAGCTTAAGAATATTAATGAATAAACGTGTTTCTATTAATAAATTGTACATTTAAATTTTATAATTTAATTTGAATAATTTTTCTTAGTTTTCAAAATATGTAATTAAATCCTTCATTCTGATGTTACATCGAATATTTTTTCTGGGATTAAACTGAGTTCGATTTCATTGAGATATTTATATCTGTGGGTAGATTTCAAAATTTTGATTACAACTTCTGTAATTAATTAAATCTCAACTTAGTGCTGATTTAAATTTACTAAAAAAGTGATCTTATATCATTGAAAATTATTTCGGAACTCTGCATATTTCAAATCCAGAAACATGTAGTATTTTTTCCCAAGTTTTTTTACATACTATAAGTAGATTGCAATTATATTGAAGTGCAAGGAACCACTAAATTTTAATCAAAAACAAGTGCTTCATAATAAAACATATTTTTATAAAAACCAATGTTAATAGAAATTTAATTAACCAAAGAATTTGTATTATTTTATTTTATAATTAAGGTGAAATGTAAGAAATTTTATATATATTCATAATTTCTATTATTATCAGGAATAAAAACAATTCTGAACAATGGTAAACAGACGTACAAAAAGATGTAGGATAATAATGCACATTATAAAAATAAGTTTACTTAAAGATGATTTTGTGCAAAATTGTGTATAAGAAAAAATATTTTTAATTACAGTTGCAATTTAAAATGAAAATATTTGATATTTCTTAAAATAATTTAACCTTCCTAAATTATGCCATTAATTTATTAAAAAATCAGTTTACAAAGAAGAATATTTTTTCGTTTTTAAAAAATATTCTTCTTTGATAAAAATGTAAGAAAATTAAAACTTATACAATATGTTAGTTTTAAATTTATATCCAAATTTGTAAGAACTATGTATATTTTTATTTTGAATATTATAATCTATAAAAAACAGGTATAATAATTTGAAAAGATTTTATCACTTTGTATACTTTGTCGTAAAGCTCTTACTTTGTTTTTAAATTCCAATAAATTTCCTAATTACAACTTGGGATTTTTTTAATAATTAATTTATTATAATTACTGTATAGTAATGTAATATTATTACTGATTTCAGTTTAACTAAGAATTTATATAAAAATATATAAGGGAATTAGTAAACGTTTTTCCTTCAACCCATAATAAGAGATGCATCTTTTATAAATTTCCAAATTAATTATAATATTAGACACTACTCTTGATGCATATTGTTGTTTAAGGCTGATCATTGTTTGCTGCTATCTAAAAATGCAAATTTTAAATCTTACATTTCTGAAAAATCCATCAATCTTGTATACTTTCCGGCAGGATTTTGAAAGTTCTTTGTAGTTTCCTCAAAAGATAGTAGTTAAAAAGCGGCTTTTGAGAGCACTCGCGCGAGATTTGCGACCAGGTCGCCAAGAAGAAATCTGTTATAATGCTCCGAGTCTCTTGATCCTCTTTGATATATGAACTCCTTCTCAGAAGCTGGCTTAAGATCGAGACACTCTAAAGGGTTTCTTTCTGGTTTCAATCAATGAGCGAAGAGTTCCAGGACAGGTATTTGTGCAGAACTTACATCCCGTGTCAGTCTGCAAATCTCTGCAATTAAAAAACTTTAAACAGGGTACCATTCATTTCTTTGTTACAGAAGAATTAGTGTAATTCTTACTTAAATGTTTTCTGTAAAGTTAAAAATATTTTTCCTAAGATCTTTAAATTGCTGTTGGGATGTTTACAGCTTATTTTACCATTTGTTCAAGAGCCAGAAACTTATTTTTAATCTTTCGTAACATAAAGCTATTGAAATTTTAAATATATAGAATAGTAAACATATGAATACCATGATAAGAGGGAAAACGTCTGGAAACTAGACTTATAATTTTTGTTTCACCATTTAAACATGAATTATTTGTTTCACCATTTAAACATTATCTTTAGCTAAGCAATGATTTAAAAGGAAAACTAAAATCACTTACAACATTTTATGTTTAATTTACCATGATCAGAATTTGGAAATATATAGTTAAATTGTAGAATTAATAATTGCGTTTTCAATAGATTGCTATAAATTTGAAATCATAACAGCCTCTCCAAATGGTTTATTTAATTTTTGTTTGAATATGCCAATAAGATATATTGTTATTATAATAGATCAAATTACATTAAATGAATTTTTATTATGATTTGAAACTAATAGTTTTATAAGGAATATTCGAATGTATCCTACTAAATATATACATCTAAATATGCTATATATTTTTTAAACATTATTTATTGATTAAATAGCTTTAAGTATATAAAATTTATTTAAAATGAAATTTTAATCAAAATTGTCATAACATATACCATATATAAATTTTATAGAAATCCCATTCTCAATTGAATTATATTATATAGAAATAAATTAAAAACTTAAATATTTGTTAATTTTACATTACTATTTAAAAATGAAAACATAAATTCTAAAATAAATTTGATGTGAAATAAATATATTTTAAAGGAAATTATATTTTTTGTCTAAAATTTAAAATTTTTATTTTATTTACTTGCTATTTTCATCCATTTGTATGAGAAGAAATATATAAATATTATAAATTCACTTGTTACTTTTTAGATTTTAATTTATTTTTTCTTATGAAAATACATTTTCTTAAGGAATATTCGTAATAAATATTTAGATTTTTTTTATTTCAAAACAATGAAACTTGTTTTCAGAACAATTGATTGTCTGAAATTGATTGTCTGTCGTCTTTTTACTTAGACACTTTAATTTAATAATTTTAAATTAGATTTATTATAAGGAGTAAATCATTAAACACAAACCATAACATATATTCACTTAAGATTACTAACATAAAAAATATAAATAAATAAACTGAATATTTACTTTCTTTGTTATAAATTTCACTGGCAAAAAAATATAAAGTTCTTAATTGAATCTTAATCATTTTTAAACAGTTATAGCAATATAATCATTTATATTCTTTGGTGAAGAAAATAAGACAGCTTTAACTGCTTAAATTTTAACAGAAACCATTTGAAGTCACATATCAAACCAGAGAACCAATTACAACAGTAAAATAATTTTGAGACCACCCACGATAAATATGGCGACCAACTTCTCCTAAGCAGAGAATGGCGTGATGGAAAACATCCTCAAAGTCTGAGCAAACGGTACAATTCCGAATCCGAACTTTGCATAGAAGTCCATTAAAACAGGTAGGCTAATCCCAGTACTTCCTTAAATGAACCATCTATTCTTGACTTATGCCAAAATAAGCGCCATTTCCAGCCAACCTCATCTCCATGCAGCGAGGCACGAGTATATGATAAGGATAATGACCAAAATATGATGCGATCAAATCTTCGGGCTAAACTCTCTCAAAGAGATATGCTAATGGAGACTTGTAGAAGCAATGGTCAGAGTTTTCGAAGTTTATTTTCGAATGGCGTATGTTTCCTTTGATTTCGATTCAGATATTCCATTTATTTGTTTGCTTTGGGGAAGCCGAATTGAAAAGGGGGTTATTCTGTGGAATTAAAAGGCATTTGGATTCCTTCAAAGTTAAACATTTATTCTTATTTGACAAGAATACAAAGTGGTTTCTATTTCAGGAAATTTTCATATTTGGAATAAGTCAATAGGAATTATGTATGTCTCAAACAATATTGAATTTTTATGAGTCTGATATTAAATAAATTATTTAATAATACCATCTGTCTGTGAATTCTTTAAATGTCGTAATAAATCAATTGCTGAAGACTATTCCTAATGTTCAATAAATAATAACTTATTTCTTAGTTACATGAACTTTATTAAATATGTATAACTTTTGGAAATAAACATTTGAAATTGATATAAATGTAAATAGTTATTGTAATTTTTATGTAAATATGCAAAGTACAAATTTTGTACCAGTTTTTGACATATTTTTCAAATCCTGACACTTTGGCTGATTCAATGAAAACATCAATATTCTGATTACTAAATTAAGAAATAATCACGGAACCTGAAAACTTTTCATGCTCTGAATAAATAAGCTTATATAGTATACTTTAGTTTACTTGAATGGCTTATTCGAATTTTTATTCCATTTCACTTCAAATTAAATACATATTTGGAGAAACGGGCGTAAATAATAAGAATTCTAATGAGTATGGTCATTATAAAGATGCATTATTTTGTAATTTATTTAGAAATTTGGATGATTTAAATTATGCTTAATTTATTTTTCCTTCTTATCAATTCTCTTCAATTTTTCACATTCAAATTGTATTAGTATTTTCATTAACAACAAATTTTCTTAATTATATTTAATTGAATACTAAAACAGCTTAATTTGTTTGAAAATCTAACAAAATTAAATATATAATCATTAAAGAAAATCGATATGCTGCTTTGTATTATAGTTTTGCAAGCCAGGCACATTGCTTTAAGTCAAATAAAATAAGTATTTAACATCGATTGAAAAATAAAAGAGAATGTTTAACTTTATGTAATGAATGTTTAACTTTATGGAAATTATTAAAGAGAATGTTTTACTTTTATTTTTATAGTGTTTAACACATTCTAAAAATATTTCAAGGTAACATATGCTACTTAAACTTGAACTCTGATGAATATAAACGAATGAGCCTTATTAATACTTGAATAAATATTTTTATGAAGAATTTTTGCACAAATAAAAGTAAATGATTCACAATGAAGATTTATAAATAATGATGAGCTTGATTATCTTATCAAGAAAGAAAATATTATTCGATTTATTAAGTCTTGGTGCTGAGCATGGTTGGTTCATATTGAAGAAATAGATTAAAATAAGGTTTTAAGTAAAACTCTAAACTAGAGATCTTTTAATCAATAACCCAGGAAAAGACAAAAAAGGAGAGTTTGATAATATGACTGAAGATTCAACCATCGTGAAAATAAAAAAAAATAAAAAACTAAAAATCTAAGGCTAAGTTTAAAAAAGTGCGCAGTGACAATATTCGGAAAGCCAAGGCCCTCTCTTGGCTGTAGCACTGTGAAAGATGAAATAATTCAAGATATAATGGTATAAGAAAGTTTTCCCTGCTTTAATTGTAAAAGAATTCTTAACTAGTTATAATTACGTCAGAATATCTAGATGACATTCTTTCATATATATAGCAATACAAATTTGCTATCATTCCTATTGCTAGAACATAGTCAGCTCAGGTATAAATTACCGTCGTGACTCCCTGGTTCAAGTTGGTAAGCTTACATTGATTTTGTCAATATTCTGAGTGAGTGAAAGTTTTTTCTTAGTCCAAAATCCAAAAAAGGATATAATGTACTAATCAAAAGGTTAAAAGTGAATCTAGCAACTGATTCACGAAATACAATGAAATATCAGTTATAAAAACTGGTAAAAAAGTTTGTAGCAATAAAAAGCTTGAAACTAATTTGTGTTTAATTTAAGAATGTAAATGAAGTGAAGGGTATAATATGAAAGTGCAGTTGAATTGTATTTATAGATGTATAGTCTGAGGTAAAATTATTCATACCAGTTGGTTTTTCATAAACTTTACTTTTATATCACTGTGAAATAATTTCATGATAAATTCCAGAATCACATATGAATTCTATAGTGTTAAACATTCATATAAGATGTTTTAATATGCAAAAATATATTGAATGATAACATAATGTATACAATCGAAATAATTCCATTTCATTTCGTTTTTGTGAAATACATAAAATGCAAGCTTACAATAAATTTTTCAGAGGAAATAGGTGAAAGCTGTTATGTATTTTTCTTGTTATGTAATAAAATGCATCTAAGATGGAGCTTATTTTTTTCCAAAGTGTTTCTGTCCCAACATAATGTTTTAAGATCCGAAAGCAAAGCCTAGACTGATGCACAAAAAAAAAAAAAAAAAAAAAAAAAAAAAAAAAAAAAAAAAAAAAAAACATGTATGTATTTTCTATGAGTAAGAAGAAATACTTTTCTTCTTACGATTCTGTTTTTCATTCTGTTTTGAGATCAAGCTCACCTTCGATAGTCTGCCACCCTTATGTTATGATGCTATAAAAAACAACTTTTTTATAGTTACAAAACCTTTCCTGAAAAAAGCAGAAGTCTTAGAATTTTTCACCCGAGGAAATTTACATTTTTTTCAGAAGCTTCTTTAACACTTTTCCGGATAGTTTTTTTAGAGACTTTATGCTTCTATACTACTCTGCTTTAAAAATATCTGAGTTTACAAACATCCTCTTATTCCAAAAATAAATTTTTAATATCCAGTTTTGAATTTTAATTTTAATGCAAATTTGTTTTTCATAATTTTTTCTTAATTTTAGGGGACTTACTTGGAGATATTAGAGCCGCTAGTAAATAAAAGTCTTCTGTATAGTGAGGTTATGCTTATCATTATGAGAAAAGTAAATCTTGTTATATTTGAGCATAAAACGATATGGATGATTTTCATTCAAAAACGAAATTAAAAGATTGCTTATTTACTTAAAGTTTATTGTAGCTTTTATATGGAAATAATTTTACTATGAAATTTGAAGTTAATTATAGATTAATTATAACAATATAGAATTTTTTTTTTACTTAGTACTTATGAATTTTTATTTAAATGCTTATAATTTTTTTTTTAAATTTCTATTAAATTTTTATATAAGAATATAAATTTGGTACTAAATTAATTAAAAGGCTTACACTAAAGAGTAAAATATAAGTTAAATATATGGTTATTATAAGTATTTATAATTTTATAAATAATTGTAATAGCAACATGATGAAGCTTTGAAATACTTTAAATTGCGTATGTATACACAAAAATATAATTCTTATAGATTTAGAAAAATTCGTAAATATATTTTTTATTTTATTAAAATGATAATTTTTTTCACAAAATTAATTCATTCAAATATGCCTTGGTGTAATGCAACGAATTTTTTTAGAATAGCTAAATTTCATTCGATTCTAAGTGACAGATACAAAGTAAATTATTATCCAAAAATATCTGAATTTTTATCCAATAAACATTTCTCAAAATCACTGAAAGTTACCCATGCTTGAAGAACATTTTATCGATAAGTAAAATTTCGAATCCTCAATAACAACTTAATGATTTAATAAATCATTGAGAAAATTTGATTCCCCTTTAAGGTTAATAAATTAGTAGAATATTTCATATATTATTGTGACAAAAGGCTGAGGTGAAATATGAAGAAAAAGCATAAGGAAAGATATTTCTAAAATTTTTTCTTAAAAAAACCTGCTCACAAGTCCATTAAGACCATTAATATATATTGGACTTTTTTACTCAATGATTTCTATTTTTTTTTTTTTTTCAAATTACCTGCTACATCACATTACGCTCCAGAAAAGCATCTGTTTCTTTATAAATGCTCCAAGAAAAATAGAAAAAAAAGAGGAAAGTTTCCTGAAGAAACATAAATCCAACTCATTTTAACCTTCCATTCTTCAAAACGGTTGGCTTTTCGGTCCATTCGCCATAAAAGATCTTCTCGGAGTTATAGATCTTTAAGCTAGGGCAAAGAGAGCTGGGAGGCTGAGGAAAGAATAAATGGTTTATTTCTTTCTCTCCTCTCAAACCTTTCACATGCACAGAGGTTGGATAAAAATGGTTTTCTATAGATCTTTTCCTCTCTTCCACTTTTGCCGAACAAAGAGAAAAAAGATGCATTTTTTTGGAAAAATAGAAGTTATTCAAAAGAAAACTATCTTTTCATTTAATATTATTTACACTTCTTAAATTTATTCAATTTCAATTTCAATTTTCCATCATTATCAAAGAAAAAGACACACACAACCCAGGGATTTATAAGTTCCAACAAATACATTTAATGAGACTGAACATTTTAAGCACTCTCTTAGCTTTGATTACTATGTATTTCAATTAATAAGTATTTAGAATGTATAAGTAATTCCAATACTTAACCGACTGATATCCATGCATGCAATATCAATATATATAATTTTTTTTGCCAAAAGAATTACTTAATATGCACTAATAAAGTTATTTTACAATCAAATACGGAAGTATAAGAAAACTCTGATAATACTGAAGTATACGAATACTCTTGATAAAAATAATGTTTTGTACATAAAATATTTTTAAGGGTTTAAAAAAGTATGCATCTTAACTTTTTAAAAATTTATTGGATGAAAAGTTGTTTGAATCTAGTAAGTATTTAGGATGTTTAATTCCATTACCTAGCCGATTTAATTCAAATTTTGCGGTAGGAAACATGAGGTCCAGAGTTGGATATCAGCTAATTTTGAACATCGGGAGACGGAATGTGTTTGAATTCGTGTCAGGGTTTGGGAGATTTCAAAATTTTTTTCTCTTCCCACATATGAATACTCCTTTGACATATGTTTCTATGAATACACTTCATGAAAAGTCTTTCCAAAAGTAATTACGTTGTGAGTGTTAAAATACTTCACAAAAGAGTCAGGGAAATACGAGGTAAACAAAACGAGTGTAAAGTTACTTACTTTGCTGACCTTTTGAACAAATATTACTTTGATCACACGCGCCATTAAAAAGCATATTGTAATCATAGATAAATTTATATTTTTACATAAGTAACATTCCTAAATCTAAGTAGCTAACTTGTCACGGTAAAAATACCATGCATGATAAATACCATAACATTATTTGAAACTCTCAATTTTTGATTACAGTTTCAAAAGTTAGAATGTTTTTTCTAATCGTATTTATTTTTTGCTAAAATAAATGCGAATCATTTAAAAAGGAAAGCATTTAAAATAAATTTATTGAAACATACGTTGCAAAAAAATCCGAGAAAACATAAATATTAAATAAAATTTTAATTAAAACTATTACTAAAAACTAACTATTAAATGCTTTTAAAAATTTGTGTTGATCTACTTATTTAATAACACAAAAATAAAATTAAAATACTGTAAACAATTCTACATCAATTATTAAATCATCTTAAGAATAAAATATTTATTAATAATTTCATTTATTAGGGTAAGTAAATTCTTAACATTCTTTTTAAAAGTACGGATATATTTTTGCAATATCTTCCACCAACGTAAGATTTATTCTCATCCTTGTTTCCAATAGCTGGCTGAAATATCTAGCAGAATAAAATTTTAAAAAATGTTAAATATTTAATATTTATCATGAAATTTATATATTAGTTATTTTTCTAATGATGAAATATTAGTTTTTTATTCATATACTAAAGAAATTCATATGCATTCTTCCAATTTTTTTTAGTTAAAAAAATCAAAGTTTCTTTCACGGAAATTCAAATATATTTTTTAGTATTTTTGATCCCCCTCCCCCAATGAAATATTTTTCATACTAATATTAAGGCTTTACTTTTTATTTGAGGTAAAATAACTTCGATTTTAGTATAATTTAAAAACTACTACAAAAATGCGACATTAAATTACTCTCTAATAACGTAAAAAAGCACCGGTTATCATGGAATGCATTTATCCCATATCTGTTCTTTTTGAGTACTTTATCTAGTTCCAATAATCACAGAGTAGAAATTTTACGTTAGAAGAAATAAGTACGGGGAAACATTCCAAATGATCATTGTCTATCCCGTCATCTTATTTACAAAGGGTTTAGGCTGAGAAAGGAGATGGGGAGATCTTATCTGTGACCGCAATTATGGAAAAATAAAGAAAGCAAAACAGGAGATTTCCCGCAAAATGTGGTAAGGTGATTGCTCACACCTAATGAGTGTATCCCTTTCCTTTTTCCTCAGGAGGAACATGTTTCTTTTTGTACCTGTTTTGATTAAGCTCGAGCAGTAGATTTTTTCTTTCCCGAAATTAATTCTTAACCACTTTTTTTAATTTATGGACATAGAAATTATATTTAACCTGTAACTAAATAACTAGAAACTCACTTAAACAATACACATGTATATTTATGAATATCATATTTATTTAGAAGAGTTTTTTTCTAAGCCAGAAACAAGTGTTTTGATTTTTTTATTATTAAAGCTAATTTTCAATATTTTAACATGACATTGTTAAGCTGATTCAAATTTATTTTTTGTAATAAAAGAATAAAAATAGTCAATCACTAACTTTAAAAATTAATTCTTAAATTGATTTAATAATTTGAGATTAAATTATTTGATTAACGTTGACTTTAAAAAACCTCTATTTGTTGAAGTTAATTTAATAAAAATTTACGAAAGTATTACCATCATCCAATATCTGTTCTATTTTCTTTCAGAATTAATTTTAATATGCAAACTTAAAAAGATGAATTGAGAAACAAAAATAGATCTTTCAGGACCTCCAAAATCTTAAAGAATAAGATGAAAATAATATATATTTCCTTTTTCTGACACCCATTATGCATTTCTAAAAAAAGTTTACAGAATATATGAATAAAGGAATTTAGGCAAAATTATTTAATTTACTTTTACATAACTTAAATCAATGGAAAGCTATTTTAAAGAAATTACAGACATTAAAATTTAAGAAATTTTATTGAACTATTTCATGGAAACAATATGGTTAGAGTAAATAGTTGATATATAAGGGAAATGAAATAACTTCTATTCAAAAAAATTTGTGAACTAGGAAAATAATGAATTTTAAATTAATAATATATTTATAATTCAATATAAGATAGAAATATTATAAAAATATAAATATGTTAATAATTTAATTTATTCACAAAACAACATATTCAAAATTTAAATTAAAATTTATTGAAGAAACAAGAGTTTGAAAATATAAGTTTAAATTTTCAAATTCTGTCAAAAATACTTATGTATCTACTTTATTATATATCCTCCAAACATAAAAATACCTCTCAGTTTAAGGTAATAGAGTTAAAAAAAAACTTTAAATTAAAAAAAATTGAAATTTTATATTTATATTAGCTGAAATCTAAATAAATAAATTAATTTTTTTAAATATTTGTTTAAAAGAAAATAAAAGATTTTTCTTAATTTGGAAATATATATATATATATATATATATATATATATAATCCTTACATTCGAGTCGATTTTTATCCAAAAAGTGTATGAGAACGTATAGAAGAGTTTTTGCAGTTATCATCAGTTATGTCTAATCATCTGTCAGGAAAGTATCTTCTCCATTTTCTTAGTTTTTTCCCCTTCCTCCTTTTCCTATGATAAGATACATTTCTTAGGGAATTACGTTTGACGCTCGAGACGTAGCATTTCTTTTATTCCCTCCCTTTCCCCCGCCATTTCTGAGTTCGTGTTTTGCAGATAACGAAGGAGATATCTCCAGAAATAGTGAGTAAAATTGGTGTTTCTGTCTTTGGAGTAGAACTTTTCCTCCCATACGATCAAAATAATTTTTTCTCCTCACAAAATGAACGTTAGTCTCTTGGGGGAACTGGCATTGCCAATTTTCTATGTTCTTCGGAATGACTGACACCTGAAAAAATTGTATTAAAGTGCCGCATTTAAGTGTAGTACAATCTAAAACGGAAACATTTCTATTTGAATTAAATATTAATTTTCTGTATCAAGTGATATGTTTTTATTGTCATCAATTAAAGAGAAATGCAATGATTTCTCTAAAATTTTATTTCATTCCTTAACTATTAACTTAACCATATGATTATTAAATTACATCGTTAACCTCATAATTGAATAAAATTATAGAAAATAGCCATTAAATATTGAATATATATATATATATATATATATATATATATATATATATATATATA
>JAPDSC010045085.1:0-19874 GCA_026290005.1 Latrodectus geometricus
CCCTTTATTATAACGAAGAGCCCATATCTAAATCTTTAACATAAATCTACAAAAAAAAAAAAAAAAAAAAAAAAAAAAAAAAAAAAAAATTAATAAATTTTACTTTAGAATTATAGTGATAATTACATAATTTATTAGCTAATTCAGACTGATAAAATTGATCACGAGGAGAGATGTTATATTGTTTTGAGATTTTTTTCATGACTCCAAAGTACCTAAAATCTCAAAACATTAATTTCAGATAAAAGGAAACAATGCAGAAAAATCACATTTTTGTAATCAATCTCATATCAGTTGCAAAATACTGTTATTGTTTTTTCCTAAAAATACAAAGCAACTTTATTTTTAAAATTATTCGAAATTTATTATGAATATACATTGAAGAATTTTATTTGAATTCATATTCTTTTACATAACGAATAATTATAGATAATTATAACAATAAGTAATGTATAAAAAAATTTTTTTAAGTCAATTCCATATTTAGATCAATATTATTTTATTTATTTTATTTTATTAAATTTCACATTGTCCGTTTGTGAAGCTAAGGTCGATACCGTTAATCTACTTTATTTGAGTAGTTTATTGCTCCCATTATTTTTATGCTTCTACTAGACTATATTCGAAAACATAAAGATTCTATGGTTGCATATTACCAACTTTATCATTACAAGACAAATTCATAATAAAGACATAATAAGACTTATAAATAATTTTTATT
Source organism: Latrodectus geometricus (assembly GCA_026290005.1). Classification (NCBI taxonomy): domain Eukaryota; kingdom Metazoa; phylum Arthropoda; class Arachnida; order Araneae; family Theridiidae; genus Latrodectus; species Latrodectus geometricus. The sequence goes on from JAPDSC010045085.1 coordinate 722, forward strand.
CATTTTTTTTTAAATTAGAGAAAATTCTTTTTATCTTATACACACACACATTTTTCATCTCTCTCACTAATTTATTTGAAAACCACAAAATTGAATTTTCTAAGGAAGTAATAAATTATAAGATCGTAAAAATAAATGAATTAAGAATGTAAGAAATGTAAAGATAAAGATAATAACTATTAATGGCAAGAGTTGGCACCACTACAAAATAGCGTATTTCTCTCCTACATGAAACTAAAATAAACTTAATTAATGACTAACTAAAGCTTAAAAATACAAAAATAGTTCATTTTCTTCAATTTTTTAAATTTGCTTAAACTATTGAAGTAAAATTGAAATTTATTATTTTTTAGCCATAATTGTTTTATTCTCATTTTACGAATCAATTTATTTTTATAATGTTTAGTCATGTTTAAAATTTCATTGGATTTAAAATTGTGAAATAATTTTTAAAAACATTTGACATGCAGAATTTTAAAAATTCAGACCTGTTCAAGTGTAAGAACAAGTCTGTTCAAGTGTAAGAACAAGTCTGTTCAATTATTGAAATTTGCTTTTATGTTTCAGTTAAATGTATAGAAAAAATTTATTTCTCAAGATTTGATGAATCTTATTAAACTTAATCAATTTAGTATTTTATTTATTCAAAAATTACAAACAGTACTTTATATCATTTTTAAAAACAAATGACTCCTTTTAGCTTATGTAAAGATGTAGATATTTTAAATATTTATTAAATTATATATTAAATATCAATATATTAAATTATTATTTAAATATTTTATAAAATGATTAATATTTATAAAAGGAATTATAAATGAAAATTTATCGTAACAGTATTTAGAATATAGCTAAAAGTATTATCACTAAGATGATATTATATTAATTTTTAATAGTACTGAAATAATAATTATAAAATTATTATTTCAGTACTATTACAAATTATTTTACTATCATAATTATAAAATTATTATTTAAACAATTATAAGTATACTATGCATTACACATTGGAATGACATTATTTTTTAAATTAAAACTTTAAAATTGCAGATCCTGCATTTTTGTTAACATATTCAATTACTAAAAATTGATTGGCTGCTTTAAATAGATTTAAGAATACTTTGAAAGTTCCTTAAGAAATGTATGGAAGTTTAAAACTATTATACAAAAGCCTTAGTAAAATTATAGAAATTTAAAAATGCCGTATAAAAATATGCTTTAGTAAAATTTTTTGAATAAAAATTAAAAAATAGTTTAAAAAGGCTTTAACAAAATTCTGATTTTAAATTTTTAAACAGGAATTTATAGTTTATCTTCACATCGATATTCAGGTTCTAAAATATCTATTTAGTTAATTAAAGTAGTCAAACAATAATTAGAAAACAAATTTATTTAAATTATAAATATTTTATTAAAAACTTTAAAAAAATTAATATAAATAATAAAGAGCATTAAAATTATTTTAACTGACACTTAATATGTTGCATTAATTTTGATGATACCAAAAAATTATTAAAATTTAAGGATTTAAATTATTAAAATCATGAACGTATTTTTCGAATCAAATATTTCAGAATGTTTATTTTCTCAATTTATGTTCTCAATAATACTTCATAGAAAACATTTTAAATATTTTCAAAATGATATTTAATACTTTTGTACTGAAAAAATAAAATAATATTCAAATACAAAAACAAAGCATAAATACAAGGAAAATAATAATTTTGAATTTGTATTTTTACGGTATCAGACATTAATTGAGATGCCAAAAAAGTAATTGGGTTGCCTCAAACTTCAGTATTGTTATTTTTAAAATTTTAATTTTTTAAGAAAACTCTATTAAAATGTTAAAATAATGCCTACATTAGTTAACTAATTTCTTTTTCAATATTTCTTTTACTTTATTTTATATTTATGATATTTATGCAAAAGAAAATTTGAATGGAATATGATTTTAAAAACACAATATTTATTGATATTAAAAATTTTTGAGTATATAAAAATCCAAATTAGTTAAATTAAATATCTTTCATTTTTGTATGACCGTCTTATTTGCTTAAGGATAAATTGCTGAAATTTTCCAGTGGGAAATATCGAAAGCAACCTAAAAAAATATTTATTTTATTACCAGATGTTGTACAAAACTGTATTTTTAAATATTTTAAAAACAATTTTCTTTAATATATTCCATTATAAATCAAAAAGTAGTTTTACAATTTTTATGGGTAGCAGAAATACGTTTCATGAGCATCCTGGAATCGTAAAATTTCTTTTTCTGGTCTCACTCTCTAAGCAATTAATTTACCAGTGAAAACAAAAATTACCAATGGTAATTTCTAAAGCTAAATGCATTAAAAATGCAGCAGTTGTTTTTAAGCGGTTAAATTTTATTATATTTTCTAAAGAATTAATATATATTTACATATTGATCAATATATTTATTTCTTCACAAATTATATACATTAATATTTTGTATATTTTAATATTTTGTCATTAATATTTTATTATCATTAATATTTTGTTTTTCATATTAATTTCTTGCATTAAAAACTTTCTTGTGTATTATTAGAAGAATAAAACGTAATCTCAAATCATATTAAAAAATCATAAAATAAAATTATAAATTCTCTTGTATTTGAAAATTAAAGTACTTATGAAAATTTGGTACGAAGTTAATATCTGAAAATTAAATAAATTATAAAAATGCATTTAATCAAACTTTTCCAAATTTAGAAAACAGTGGTAAGGAATAAAATAAATTATACTTACATTTTAACTGTAAACCTTCACAAACGATTCACGTTAAGAAACAAACACAAATGGGAATTAATTATTTTGTCACGATTGTTAGTATATATAGATATTTACTTTTTGATAATAAAACATATCTACTAACTTCCAAATAAATCAGGTATTATTGTTTCTTAAAATCATATGATTTATCGATGTCATGTAACGATTATAATCAGGTGAATTGATAACCCATTTTAAGCAAACACATCAATTTTTTTTAATTGGTATTTCTTACTTTCACTTATGATAACGTTGAATATGAAGTCACATTACACTGATTTCGTTATTACCGTTAAGATATGATGCACAAAATGAACTCAGTAATCAGTTATGTTAACGGGAGAGTCATAATAGCGAAAACGAAAATTTGCATGATAAACATATTTGAGTACGTATGACCCTCATCGGAATATTTTACGAATTAATCATTTAAGAATTATTTTCAACTTTATGTGTCAAATTTTAAATCAAATTATTGATTTAAAATCATAGTAATTATTCGTAGAAAATTTAATACATACTATGTATTCACATACATATTTACAAAATATTATTCTTTAATAATTGATTTAAGTCTTAATTTATAAAGGTATTTCCTTTTCCAAACACACTTTTTCTTTAATATTTCGAAAAATTTACAAATACATTAAAAACTCTGAAAAAAAGCTTTGATAACGTAAATTAATACCATGATAAAATGTCGTTTAAAATTTTATTAATTTAGATGATGGATATATTTTATAAATTAGTTATACCACATACAAGTTTATATATTTTCAAATTTCATAAACTAAGAGTGAAATTTAATGTAATAATATGTGCTACATTAAATTCTTATGTATGCTATAAAATTTAAGTTATTAATATTTAATATTAATTATGTTATATATAAACATAAAAACATAACTATAAAATTTATAACTAAGTTATATTTATTAATTATTATAAAAAATATTATAAAATAAAACTTATGAAATAATTATAAAATAATTTATAAATAGCATATATTAATATTAATAAAATTAATAAGATGGATGAGTAGTTATTTTCTTATTCGTAAATAGTATAAAAATTATTTTTAATTTTAGAGAGCAGTTAATGTCAATGACTAGTAAAAGTATTAACTGTATAAAAGAAAATATGGACATTGTAAAAGCAACGAAAAATAATACATATTTCGTCATATAATAAAGCTCAACTCTGTGTATTAAAATGACATTAATATTAAGAGATTTAAAATTGTAGAAATTAAGAACTTCCAAAAATAATCTAAAAGCACTTTTTTTTAAAAAAATTATTGCAATACTCATTGTATCATTATTAAACAATGAAAGTTAAGAATGCTTTATCAACAATGTAAAAGTTCTGAAATTATAATGCTCTATATTAATGAAAATCAAGTCATTCAACAACTGACAAAAATTTTAAATGAAAAGGTGTATTAATTATTAGAGCAAGCTTGAGCTGTAATTGAAATTTACTTTCACAGAGAATTTTCGAAATTAATAATGTTATATTTCAAGTGTCAAATATATATCTTTAAATTATAAATATTTGCATTAAATTTTTTCTTCGTGTAAAATAAATTTAACTGATATTTTAATCGATATAATTTTAAATTATCATTTATCTGTTGAAGGGCCGGCGCTAGCAGCTTCGCCGCCCTGGGCAAAGAGGTAAAATGCCACCCCTTTATAGCAAAAATTAAAAGAGTAAACCCTTTCCCTAAACCCTTTCCACGATTAACGGTAAAATAAAACGAGTAAAAAAAATTGCAATCATCAGAAATGTTGAAGTTTTGATACATGTTTCGACAAATTAAGACACATGGTTAAAAATTCTATTATTGTGTCCCTTTGATTAAATTATAATAAAAAAATTATTTCTTTAAGTTTTAAGCTATTTTTAAGTAGGAATTTCTTATGCTTGTGAGTTTTCTTACTTTTCAAATGTTTTGACGTTTCAAATAGTTAAAAGATCATACATTATTAATATATACAGGGTGTTTATTAAACATACGCCAAAAATCCAAGGGTTTGTTCCCTGGACTATTCTAAGAATATTTTGTCCTTTGATAATTTTTGTGAACCCGCTTTGTTTCGAAGATACAGGGCGAACATAGTTTTCGTCAAATCCATTTTTATAATTTTTAAAGTCATTAAATTTCTTGCATTCTTATTCTAGCTGGAGGTCATTATTTTCAACAGTTCTTGTAGATTAAAAAACTTTACCTGTAATTTTTGGTAATAAAATGTTGTTATATTGTCAAAAATTTTGTTCACCCTGTATCTTCGAAACAAATTTTTGCTGTATGTTTAAAAAACACCCTGTATATATACAGGGTGTTAGGGGTTTGATTCCAAATATCTTAATGCATAAAAATATGATTCATTTTAAACAAAAATGTTTAGTATATCGTGGGTCAAAACTCAATTACTTTAGAAAGAGAAAATGTTTAAAAGTTTGAGAAATTTAATTTTAGGGCCAATTTGCCACCCCCTAAGGTTGCCGCCCCGGGTAGGGGCCCGGCTTGCCCACCCGTAGCGCCGGCCCTGATCTGTTGCCATGAATGAAACAGTACTCCAAATATTTCATCAATGAATTTTTCTTTCTAGATACTCTTCTCTAAAATAATTAAAAAAAATTTTAAATGTTTAAAAAAGGAATCATGATTTCCAGAAAATCCTCTACTCCTTTTAATTTTTTAGTTTAAAATTTTTTGAAAGCTTGGAAAAAGAAAAGATAATTAAAACTAATTAACGGTATTCAAAATTGACGCTGAATCATAATGTCTCTTAAAAAATGATATTCATAAATATATAATTAATACATTGTTTTCAAAAAAATATTTTGCATAGTAAAATTGATAAGTTCTGTTTCTGATTACTTTTAATAATGTTCATGAATTTTTCATGCATAAGATTTTTTTTGGGTATGGAAAGTTCTGAAATGCAGATTTGTCGCGTTGTTTTAGGAGATCTTTAAGAGTGATCTTTATGTCTCGTAGTAAACAAATTCACAACCGTCTTAAAATTTTTTTCTAAATAATGGCAAATTTATGACAGCTACTTAAAAACAGTTTTAATTTTTTTGTTACCGAAGAATAAGTTTCGCCAAGTAATTTCCTTCTTTCGATTTGTAATAGATGATCTCTTCTCAGGGCCGGCGCTAGCAGCTTCGCCGCCCCGGGCAAAGAGGTAAAATGCCGCCCCTTTATAACAAAAATTAAAAGAGATAACCTAAACCCTTTCCACGATTAATGGTAAAATAAAACGAGTAAAAAAATTGCAATCATCAGCAATGTTGAAGTTTTGATTAGCAAAAAAATACTAATTTATTTATTTATGTTTTTGGCACTAAATTAAAATTAGGGTTGCGCAGAAAAAAGAAAAGAGTCATTTCTGGTGCATAATTATAAAATACAGAAATTTAAAATAAAGTAAAACAAATTATAAAACCACTAAATATTAAAACTTTATTACATATTAAAAATACATTTAATCCGAGAGTTGAAATTAAAAGTGTTTTTTTTTTTCTCACTTTTAATTCTGAAAATGGTTTTATAATTTCTTTAACATTATTTTTTTCAGCCAGGTCATGTTCGATGGCTATTGTTAAGCCGTTTAGTCGATCCTCGGTAGTTGTGGAGCGTAAAAAATTTTTAATTAATTTTAATTTATAGAAACTCCTTTCTCCACTTGCCACACTTATTGGGAGAGTCAGCAATATTCTTAAAACTATACCAAGATTGGGAGCAAAATCCAGGTTCAATATGAATTTTAAAATCTCAACTGGACTTTCTTTTTTGTTTAGCAAAGCCAAAACAGCTACTATCTCGTCTGCCAAGTCAAGCGCGTTTATATCAGATGAATTCCCATCAGTCAACACTGTTTTTAAATCTTTACAATACTTTATAATGTCGTTTTGAGGAATATCTTTTAAATCAGAAATATTGTATAAAAATTGGAAATAGTTGCTGTGGGTACTGATCAAATCAAAAATGGATTCAAGTGCATTGATAGCTTTATCTAATGTAAAAAAATAAAATTCTGCCTTATATTTCAAAGCAGGATCTTCTATTGGATCATCTTTTGCCTCATAGTCGAAATTAACATTTCTTCTTCGAACTCAGTGACGTGGCTGGGTGAGCTCAAAATTAGCTGGTATGTCAATTTCGTCTGCGAGTTCTCGAGCATAGCGAAGCATTTCATTAAAGGCTCAGTCCGATCTAAGATCTTTGAAAAAATCTTTACAATTTTTCAAGAGCTCCATAGCAGATGATAAATCATAGTCTTTTGTCTGCAAGAGTTTACTTATAGGATTGATACAATTTAAGATTTTGTACCAAATTACAATGCAGCATAAGAATTTAAATTGTTTAACACAACTTAATAGTCCAGAAGCCTCAACTCTTATAGAGTTGTCATCCTCCGAGTTATTACAAACAGCAAGTAAAGCATCGTATATCCCTCCTAATTGATACCTTTGTGGTTTTAATGCATCTATTCGGCTTTCCCAACGATTATCACTTAGAGGTTTCAAAGTAAGTCCGGAAACATATTTTAATAATATGGTCCATCAAAAAGTTGATGAGGAAAAAAAGATATACTTTTTGGACTATATTAAAAAAATTGGTGGCTTCAAAGGATGCTTTTGCCTCGTCATTAACTACCAAGTTTAATGAGTGACTGCTACATGGAAGGTAAAATGCTCTTGGATTTAACGCATTTATTCTAGATTGTACTCCCGATTTACTACCTCTCATGTTGGCCCCATTATCGTAAGCCTGTCCCCTCATATCCAGCAAATTGAATCCCAATGTTTCAAGTCTTTTAAGTATTAGAGCTAGAAGTTTATATCCAGTCGATCTTTCAACCGGAAGAAAGCCTAAAAAGCTTTCATTAATTTTAATGGAAACCTCCTTGGGATTGGACTTGTCAATGGATACATACCTTACTAAAACTGTCATTTGCTCGATCTTGCTGATTATCTGGAGTGTAATCTAGAATATGAATATTTAGCTTTTTTAATATCAGTAATAATATGAGATGTTATATTTCCAGCCAAAAAAAATAATCAATTCATTTTGAATTTATTTTCCGAGATAGTGCACTTTAGCTTCTTCTTTTTTAAGCACTCTGCGGATATGCTCTTCCATTACTGGATCAAACTGAGCAAGTAATTGAATAATTTGTAAAAAATTACCGTTACCGAAATTTTTGCAGTATGTTTTAAAAACACCTTGTATATATACAGGGTGTTAGGGGTTTGATTCCAAATATCTTAATGCATAAAAATATGATTCATTTTAAACAAAAAAGTTTAGTATATCATGGGTCAAAACTCAATTATTTTAGAAAGAGAAAACGTTTAAAAGTTTGAGAAATTTAATTTTAGGGCCAATTTGCCGCCCTCTAAGGTTGCCGCCCCGGGCAGGGGCCCGGCTTGCCCACCCCTAGCGCTGGCCCTGCTCTTCTAACTTTTGAATTGATTATTTTATTAATTTTTTGAAAGCATGAATGACATTTTTGGAAACATTATGCGGATTCGTGTTCCAAGGTAAGTCAAAACTCGTAAAAAATAAGAAACTTTCTGTCATACTTCTCCGAATCGCTGTAACGCGTTGCAATTGGCAATATTTTTATAAAATAGTGATCCTTCATCGCCATAATAATTTCGCTTTTTAATTCTTCATTTAAAGGAAATTTCACTTTTCTTTTTACTAATTCATCGCTATTTTTGTAATTAACAATCCTTTAATTAAATTAAGCGCGTTATCTCCTATTCCAACCATTTTTCTTCGTTTATAAATGCTTAACTTTACACTCTTAACATTTATGAACCTTCAAATGGAATATTTTAAATTTTATCTTCAAATTTTATTTCATTGCGAAAACCATTTATTGAAAAAAAATAGAAGAATATGCGTTAAATAAAGATAATGGGTCCCATGGCCATTCTTTTATATTTAACATATATTCTTGACGTCATTATGTTTCATTTAATACAAATTTAATTGAAAACCTTGACGACAGCATGCTTTGAAAACAAAACATCCTCTTCTAACCCAAGGGGGCATCTCTCCAAAAGTAGAGCAAACAATTTTTTAGGTTGATGAAAAAGAAATCCATTATTTTTGCAGTTGATGACTGTAATGTTCGATATCTCATTAACTGTATATCATACAATTTCAGATTTAAGCTGGTTGGAAAGATCACATTTCGAACTAAAAATAGATTTTGCTGTTTTATATTTGGTCCCTTCATTTATAAGACACGGTGTCTTAAAAAGGGAAATCAACGATGCGAAAATGCAGTATATTCACAGTTTCTCTTTCATCAAGCCGAAAATAGAAGTCAGGGAGTTGAAAATCGGAAACGGCATTTATGGTATCGATACTGAAACAGCCAATTACGTGTAACTTTGGTTTCATGGATTCCATTCAGGTATATTTGATATTGAAGATGCATTTCACTCATGTGGATCCATCATCGAAAATATCAATAAAATCGCAAAAATATTAGCTTTCTAGAAACTAAAGATAAGCCACAAAACAGTTTGAAATCATTTGCGCAAAGCTAATCAAAAACATTAAATAAAGCATTGAAGTTTAATTAAAAATAATGGATTTCTTTATCCTTAACCTAATATTTTCTATAAAACCATCATATCCAAGTAAAAAGGTGTGCAACAGATCTGTTTCTTAGTGGGGACTATACGCTATATTAAGTCTTTCGGATCATTTACAAAAACTACTTTTTTTTTTATCTCATTTATATAAAACCAAAATTCTGCAAATCAACTGCTATCGGCTGCAAATTTACGGCTATCGTACCAAAGAATTAAGGAAGGAAAATAATTATTTTGCATATTTTTTCTCTATAGCATTTTATTTTACGCATTTTCTAAATTTAATGCCTATGCGTTGTCATCATGAGCAACTTCTTGCACTTTATTTCCTCTCCAAGTTTTTTAGCAGATATATCTAAATAGCTTACCTTACTGTGGGTGAATTTTTTGGGCTTAAACCAAGCTGAGTAAAACTCCAATAGATGAAAAGCTCTATTTATGGATTATTTGAAAGTTATTTTGTATTTTAAAATGCTTTAATCTTATATGATAACAATTCTACTTTACCAGAAATATAATAAATGCTTATACATAAAGAAATTTATAACTTATATGTTTCAATTTTTAATACGTTTTGTTTTGTTTCATAATTTATTATGAAACAAAATTACTTTAGTACTTTAAAATTTATTAAAATGCCTTATTCTTAACAGAAAAATTTCACCCGAATTGTATTTTCTGTAAAGGAGTTAATCAAAAAACTAATTGTGTGGAAAACATAGTGTATAAAAAAATAAATGAAATATTTTGGTATTACATCATTAAGCTCAAGATCCATTTTGAATGCTATTCAAGGTCAACAGAAGCTACAAGGGAAGTATCATTGTTAGAAGAGTATAAATACATTCTATAAAAATTTTTATTGTACAAGCATATTTCCCTGTGTACCTAGCCCAGATTTGAGCTGTACCAGTAAAACATAAGCAGCCGAGGTGGAATCTTCATAATTTGAATCAGGGAAAAACAGAAGAACCCAAATATTTGGCCTGTTATTGACACCCCTAGAGATATTATTTCACTTAGAGGACATTGCAACCGGAACTTATTTACCATGATCCAGTTATTTTTAGTGAACACAATGAATTTTCGATTAAGCCAGGATTCAAACTCACTACCTTCCGATAGTAAGAACGACGCTCTAATCAACCACGTTAGGGCATCATGGCCCTGTTAGTTTACTTTGACCAGGATAGAGCTGTTCGTAATCGAAATTGAGTGGATAGAAGGAAATCATTGTTGAACAATGGAAGAGTGAATGGGCATCCATTGGTGCAAATGCTTAGAAATTTCCTGTTTCCTCTTTTGCAACTCATGATTGTACAAATACCTTACAGCTTAAAACACTTTGGCCATCTGCTATATGTTAATTATTCTATCATTATACTAACATTAGAAAACTATTTCAGATGTTGTTTTGGATAGCTTGTTGTTTGATAGAAAGGTACTTTTCACTTAATTTTTTTTTTTAAACTTATTTGTAAATGAATGTCATTATGAATAATTTTTCACCCTTTAAAAGATAAAGAATTTTTAATTAGGACTACAATGCAACATAAAAGACTGAATATTTTTGTACTATATGTAAGATAAGGAATAAATTCTCCCTTTTACACATCTACTTATCTATTATCAATTAAATGGATAAAAAAGTAAATGAAAACGCTGATAATTATTCAGAAAGGAAGCTTCAATATTTATCAATTCCTAGAGATCTTAGTATATATTTTTTCGTGTCTGTGTGTAAGGTAGTATGTATTTTTAAGAAAGAAGTAACATTTGGTTTAGAGCACGTCGTATCACCAAGTCTCCATTGTAAAGATCTAAAATTCCCGGGAACATTGAATCACAGGAATTTCCATATGAATTTTGGGAGTAAACCAGAAGTTTTATGGAATACTAGGGATTTTCAGGAAATAAACTCAATCAATCATATTTCATTTAATGGATTGTTTTGACATGCATATAGCATAATTAAGTTAAACTACACTACTGTGATGAAAATATGTCTGTTCTGTTTTTTAATGCAAAAGTTGATGTTTCGTGATCTCTGAAAATCAAAAATTATTCAAAATAATAAAAATATGAATTAGTATTTAATAAAAATATCGAGATTTATTTCTCAAGACTGTCAAAATAGATGTTGACGTTTAAGTTATTTTGCTGTATATTCACATGCACCCTTACAAAAAAAAAAAAAAAAAAAAAAAAGGAAGAAAGAAAAGAAAAGAAAAAGTTATTTCTTTCGAACCTTAAATTTTAAAATTGCTTTCTTTTCATGTAAAATATTTTTTTCTTAATTTATTAAGGAAAAAATGTATTACATAGTTTAAGGACAAATTATTAAAAAATATTTAAAAATAAATAGTAAGGCTCTTTTCTGAAAACGTTGGAAAACAATTAATATTTTTCAATAGGCTTTTCAGTACTTTACTATAAATTATTTTATTTATTTAATAAATGTTTGATTTAAAAAACAACTTAAAATTTTATCATATTACCTAAAAGTTTTAAAACTGCAACTGCAGTTTTAAAGTTTTTAAAACTGCACCGTGAGAATAAATATAGTTTTTTTCTCAACTTTACAACACTACTTCACTGGAAATGTGAACTTGATACCACATGCAAGTAGAGTTGCTTTTTTCTTGATATTCCTTGCTAAAACAAATTATGATGTTCTATTTTACAATCAAGGTGAAATATTTAGAAGATTAATCTTGATAGAAAGAAATGATGACGTGGTTCTTTCTTCCTTTCAGAATTAAATTTTCCTTAATTTAATTTCAAATTTCTTCATTTGATTAAATAAAACTAATCAAGCAACAAATCTATGCAACAAAAGTTTCTGAAATATTTTCTTAAATGTATCAGAAAAAAAATTTTTTTTTTGTTATACTAACGTATTACTAAGAACACTAAACTCTATAAGCAACTAATAACTTTAATTTTTAGAGAAACAAAGTAAGATCCATCAGAACATTTATCTGAATACTTTTACTATGATAATAATAGACAGTTTAAATAAGTAACACAAATCAATGAAAATTCATCAGGCAATATTCTCATTCATAAGCACTATATTCATAACAATTAATGTTATCATTTAACATTTTCATTTTTTAAAATTATAGCAGTTGTAGTCGAATATTTTCAAAAAGTTTTTGATTTAGAACTTTTCGATGTTTTCACAAGGTTTATGTAAATGCAAAACAAAATGTCTTATTCATTTCCATAATTCTAATACATACGCAAATGATTGCTGATTGAAAATTTTTTCGAAACAAACTTACAAAAGAATGAAGAAGAAAATGAATTTAATCACAAGATAATATAAGGAGATTGTTCCTAGGTGGTATTTTTCGAATGAAGTATAATAATTATTCAGATAAAAGATTTCGTCGTTCTTTTTGTTTTAATTTGAAACAAACGATTTTAACTTAAAGTAGGCTTTAAATTTCTTTATATGACTTTTAAATTTTCATTTTCAGGCTGATTGCAGTAAACTTCAGTAGTTATTCTTTGTAGTTAAGTAGTAAAAAATACATTTAACTGAATTATAAAATTATTTTTTCAGTGCCAACCTAGTTTTACACAATTACTCATGACAACGTCGGTTGTTTTTGACAATTAATGCTATTCGGATAAATTTTCTGTATGGACTGTAGCTGTGCCGAGTTTCGGCAATCTGAATTGCGAAACATTTGACTTTGAGTCCGTCGATGAGATGTGTTGGATCTAACATTTAGACAATGAGCTATCTTTAATTTAAACTAAATGTACATATTACCACTCTATAATTATTTAATCAAATAATTTGTCAGTTTATAATTTCATTTTCTCTAATTATTCCAATTTTAGTGTTATTGAATCTCAGAAACCACTAATAAATTCATTAATCGAAGGAATCATCACCAATAAAATTTTTATTAATTATTTCTATAATTAGCATTTTATTGATTTTATACGTTTTATTTTAATAAAAAATATAAATTCAATAAATCTTAAAAAGCTGTAGAAATGTTTTATTCCTATATTTTTAAAAAATAAAACATTTAAGTTGATCAAAGCATGACATACTATCAAAATTGTGGTTCATTGGCCGATAGCATCGCGATCGCATATGTACGGGAAATTCCTGTGTTTCTAGAAAGTACTATGCAAATTTTTGTATCAATTTAAAGCGGTTCTAATTATGTAGATTTTTGTTTTAAAATATTGTTACAAAATACTCGGAAAACTGACTAGATTTATTCTTTTCTGATAGGTTAATAAATCATGAGTGACTCTCAATTAGATAATTATTTTTCCCAATTACGATCAATTACTTGTAATCAACTAGATTTAAAATCATTAATCCATGTGTTACAAAATCTGACGCTTTCTATGAAATCATCTCAAAATAGGTAAACGATTTTTCTTTGATATCTGATAATTTTTTCTGTAAGTTTTTAATATATTCTGTATTCAAAAAATATTTTAATTATATTTTCAGAGAGTTATTGGGTCGTAATCATTGGGAAGAAATTGCGAATTTATGTAAGATTGGGTTTCAAATTTTATCAAAAGATGAATATAACACTGAAGAATTGGAATTTGTTGCAGAAATCTTTAGATTTTTGCGAAACTCTTGTGGTGGATCTGCTGTGAATCAATATTTTATTTTGAAGTATGTTTTCAAATATACTACTTTTTAAGTTAACAGTTTTAATTTATAAAAATTGTTTCTGTTATATTATGTATAAAGCAATTAATAATTTTAGATAATATCATTTCTCTTGCGGAAAATAAACAGTAAGCCACAGTTGTCAATTATTAAAACAATTATATTCATAGATATCTTAAATTTAATCTATTTAAGATATTGTTGGGGAAAATATTTAGATGCTTCATTATATAATGACTAATTTAGTACTTTTACTGAAGAGAAAATAAATTTGAAGAATGTGTAAAAAGGTATGTTATTGTTCGAAAAGAATAGTATCAAAAGTTAGATTTAATAGTAAATCATCAATTTTACAATACTTGTCAAATAATATTTAATCTAAATACAAGTAAATAAGCATTTAGCAGTTGATTTTCTGATATAAATGAATTTTAAGATTTTAATAATGTACAGATGCTGTATAATTTGCCTTGCAAATTTTTGAATTTTTTTGGCAACAAAAAAATGTTGCCAAGTTGATGTAATGCCATATAGGTAATATAATTGGGATGTCTTAAACTCCTAAAAATGCTTATACATTTAAACAATAAATTTAAATCTGTTGAATAAAAAGTGTAAAGATATATTTTTGAGAAAATATAATATTAATTAAATGAGAAAACCGAACAAAATGTTCTAAATTTTTCATAATGATGTTAATGCTAGGTTTTCCAAAATAAGGTTTTGTACGTAACTCTTATTATTCCCCATCTCTATGATGTGATAAGAACTAAACTGTTAGATAAACTAGGAAATCTGCCAAAAAATCACCAAACTAAAAAATTTATTTGATGGATTATACAGAATCTGTACTGTAAATAAATATGCATTTAGCAAAAGCCCACCATGACAAGGAATACGAATCAAAGATTCTGTCTTTTCATAAGTTTATTATTGATGCGAGGAAGAAGAATAACTTTGAAATGAGCCAGATTCGGAACATGGATGAAGTCCCGTTAACGTTTGATGTGCCATCTAACAGAATCGTAGATAACAAAGGAGCCAAAAGCATAACCGTAAAAATCTCAGGGCATGAGAAAACCCACTACTAGGTTGTGCTGTCCTGCTGTGCAGATGGTACCAAACTGCCGCAAATGTTGATCTTTTAAAGGAAAACATTCCCAAAAGAAACAATTCCACGCGGAGTCATCGTGCACGTTATACAGTTGATATAAAATATTTTATTACAGAATTTGGTTCATAATCTTTTTTTTTTCTAGATTTGCCTCCTTTAAAATTGGGTGCGTCTTATATGCCGGTGCGTCTTATACGGCGAAAAATACGGTACATAATGCAGTAAATTTGGCTACAATAGTAATTTTTAACAAAATTTGAAAAAACAATAAAATTACAATTTGTAGTTTCTTTGTTGAGATTCAGTGGGGTTTTGTATTTGGCAAATGTGATTATCCTGTTGTGAGCTTCAGATTTGTAAATTCATAATTTTTAATTTTTTAACTGTTTGGTAATGGGCATCCATGTATCATTTCAATGTTGATGGCATTGAAAATCGTGCCAAACTAGTTAAATAAACTAAGATTTTACCTTAACTTCAAAAGAAAAATATGCTATTATTAGTTGTCACCACTATAAACTTTTAATTTTTTTGAAAAATTTTTAAATTATATCCAAATGCTTGTAACTTTAAAGTAAAATTTTTATGGCTAACAATTGCTATTTTCTAAATATATATTCTGCATTTTATATAAAAAATGTTGGGATTCAGTGAGATATATGCTAGTGAAATCAAATATTGCCATAATTAATATAAATAACTTAACTCTTCAATATATATTTAGTTGCCAATTTTACAGTTCGTTTGTGCAAAGAGATTTTATTGAATTGTGAAATATTGGTTAAATTACAATGGTACAGTAAAATCATATATTTATAGCATTGTCTAATTAATCTGAAAATATAAAACCTTTTTCTGAATTTTCTTGAGCATAACTTCTTAAATGTTACTAGGTTAAAGTTCTTAATAAGATTCAAAACCAAAATTAATTTACATTGTCCAACAAAATCATTTTTCCCCTCTTTAATTATCAGATTTTATTATGTTATCCTATCTACTTCTAATTTAGTTTGATATTGCCTATAATCATTGTTGAACAATAAATTTTATGCTAATAAAGACTTACAAACTATCAATTAATGCTGGTGAAGGTTAAAGAAAAGTTTAAAATAAATATAACGTCTGTAAAGCTTGAAAGTTGTCACAAACATTGGTTAATCAATCAATCATCCTCAATTTTCTATTTCTGAAGTTTTGTTTAAAATATTATTGCTTGTTTAAAAATTTCATTGAAATAATAAAGTTTTTATTGATGAATAAGCACATTACTTATAAAAATTTTTGATTAAAAGTTCAATTTTTTGTTTAAATATTCATGAAAAGAATTGTAATTTTATTCATTGAAAAGTAAAATTTTGATGATAATGAAAAGCTTAAAATTTTCGATGTGAAAAGAAGTGTTCTATGTAAAATTTTATAAAATTATAACTTGTTATGGCTCTTAGTTACATGAATAAATTAATAACTTTTAAGCAATTAATTTTATTACCTTTTTTTTGTATCTTTATGCATCTGATGATTTGATTTTTCTTAATTATTTACTTCAAGTATATGCATGTCAATTCTTGTTATTTTTATTTTTTCTCATTGTTTTATAAATGAATGTATTATATAAATGATTATTTTTATGTTTATAAGAAATAAAATATAATGGATTTGTTTAATTCTGAACAAAGTTGATTTGAAATTTAAAAAAATTGTGAAGTTTAAAAATTTTAAATGGTAACATATATGTGTGTGATATATAATTTTTTTCTTATGAAATAAATGTATTTTACCCATAACATAACCTTAATAAATTAGGTGGATTTATTTTGATGCTTTATAATTTCATGCAATGGTATATTTTATTTTAGCAAAATTTTTTATTGATTAGTTATAATAAGCATATATAATAAGATAAACTATAATATGCATTATAAAAATTATGGGTAAAATTCTACAAGCTGGTATTGGTTTGGCAAAATTTAAAATTTTCATGCCTAGTGCTGCACAGTTATCCTGCCAACTTAAACTATCATGTAATCTACAGTTTTTAAAATGCTGAATATGCTCAAATTTTAAACATTGCAAACTTGTGCAGTTTTGGATTTCAAATTTAAAAATATTGAATTATTTAGTACTACAGAACTATTAAGAAGCTAAATTTACATTACTCAAAACAAATATTAAATAAGCTGAGGTGCCCATTTCATAAGGTATCAGTGTAAGAATAATCTAATTTTTAGAGAACTGGCCTATAGACTAAAATTGCATAAACAACAAACATTTTTATGAAAATTGTTATAGTCCACGGTGAACCTTAATACATTATGTCAAATATTTCTATTAAAAAATTTCTATTCTAAAATAATTTATGTTATTTGTTACTGAACATCAATAAATTATTATGTACAACAGTAATTTAAATCTCAAATAGCACATGTAATAAGAAAAGGGGGAGGGAACAAAATAACATATGGAATTAAAAGTTCTCTTATTATCATTTATTGCTGAAGAATTGAAAAAATGGAAAACTCAGTTTATCAATCCATCCTTTCTTTTTCTACAAAAAAAAAAAAAAAAAAAAAAAAAAAAAAATTCAAACAATTAAATTAAAATTCAAAAGTTTCAATTTAGATTATAATTTGCTTTGAAAGTATATCAAACACTTAAATTTCAACCATAAATGAGAGAAAAAAGTTTCAAGGATTAGTAAAACTCCAAATTTTGCACATGTTCATGCTAGTTATGTCATAAGATTTCAAGAATACATTCCAGTGCAGTAAATCAGAATTTGGGGCATTTATCCTAGGTGCCAGAACAATGCATTTAGCATTGTGAAATTATAAAATAACCCTTTAGTATCCATTGACCAATTTAATTTCAGAAATATTTTTCCTATTTTCTAATTGAAGTGATTTTCCTTCATTTAATTCATGTATATTCATAAAAAAAAAAAATAAAAAAATGCTACTTTGATTGATTTTTAGAGTTCTCAAGATAAATGTAGTTTTCAAATATTTATAATTATTTATATCTCTTTTTTTTTTGTAGCACTGCTGATGTATTCAATTTTGCCAAGAAACCATTAAGTAGCTTATTACAGAAAGAAAGTTCTGAAGGTAACTTCTTTAATCTTTATTATTAAACTTAAAACTAAAACATTGTAAAATTAGAAGCTAATATCTCTTTTTAGTTTTTTATTTGCTTAAAATGTCAATCTTTTCAGTATTGTTAAATAAAGGAAATTACTTTTTAGTTGAGGATAATACAAACAATCTGTTTTTTACATTTTATGTACTGTTAATAAGTAATTTTAAGCATGATATTCTGATAAGGCAAGTGTAACATGGTATTTCTAAATCTATGAATCAATTTTATGCATGATTGCTCACAGATTGTTGAGTTATATATGTTTTGGATTAAATTAACAAAGTATTGGCACAACATATTACATATTTCATTATAAAATATCACTCTGTGTAAATGTATGCTCTTTCTGTTTCTTATCTTATGCTGAATTTGTTTTATGACTTGAATTTTTTTATTAATGCAGACTCCATATAAATACCAGTATTTAATTTATAATATGAATCAGTATATATGTTCAGCACTAGGAAGTGAATTATTAAAATACTTATAAATATGTTAATAGAGCTTTAAAAAAACTGATGATCATAATCTAAGTCTGTTTTTATGCTGAGTAGTAAAATGTGTTTAATTTACTATGTATTCTCTTCATTTATAATACTTTTGTTTCCTTTTATGGTACAGTAGTGTTTAAAATTTTTTTAGAAATTGCCATATTAAAAATATGTATTCAGCTGTTTGGTAATATCCTTCTTTGCAATGACAATTCCAAACCTTTAGTTTGGAGGGAATTTTTTAATGGAAACATTTTCAAGTAAGTTATTTTAATTACAATAAATGATTTTTCCTATGTTATAATTTTTTTTATTTAAAAATAATCATTT
>JAPDSC010045089.1:0-15514 GCA_026290005.1 Latrodectus geometricus
ATAAACAACAAAATGAGAATTCATGAAAAAGTTTTAAATGGGGATGAATAAATCAAATCATTTTAAAAGCCATTATGATATATTTTTCTGTAGAGTGTAAAGTGATAAAGTATAGCCCATTTTATTAAAATTGCTTCTGACTGAATGATCACGGATTCGATACTAGTTACTGGTGAGTTATGGACGATAAATAATGCATTTTGCTTTTAGGAATATATACACGAGAATACATACTTTCACAAATATATACACTTGAATATATAACTTCAGGAATATATACATATGAATGTATACTTTCACGAATATGCATACTTTTACGAAGTGTTTAACATGTGTTTTGTATTATACTTTATACTATTTAATACATACATGATCTAACATTCATTAATTTAATTTCTCTATTTAATTAACATATGTTAATAATAAAAACTTTCTTGTTTCGTGGCACAGTTAAATTTTAAAACAAAACATTATATGAATATGAATTTTTAGTAATGATTATATGAATTTTATATATTTAATGTTTGAATTTTTAGTAATTATAGTCTTAAGGTGGAAACAATTAACAAAGTAATTTTAAATTTTTTCCATTTTCATTTATTTTAAAGTGGGCATATGATGCAATTTTATAAAGATTTTAATATATTTTTGGTTTAAAATACAAGTCACTCTTAATAATTTTTCTTTTTTCATTAATATGTTATTATTAATTGATATATTCTTTCATTAATATGTTACTGTTTATTTGTTAATATGCTTAGAATATACGTCTCATATTCTTTTTAATCTAACTTGTATCAATAATATTTAACAAATGAATTATTTAATAAAAATTTAATGGAAGCCAATTTTAGTGAAAATAATTAACATAGCCTAATTATTTTCCCTCTTTCATTCTGTAAGCATCCTGAACAGATTAGTGTATATGAGCCTCAATAAATTTACCTCGCTTAGCGGCAGAAGAATAGATCAATGCTTAGTTCATATAAAAAGTAGTGATCCGAATACATTGTTGTGAAGTTCCGTTAACTTGAAATAAAATTACTTCTTTTAGTTCATAAAGATAGAAGAAGTCTGGAACTATACGCTTTGAATGTACCACCATCAAACTATACTTAATTTTAAAGATTTGTCAAGTTATAAAACGAATACTGAAGCTGGCATCCATCCTATGTAAATTACATAAAAAACAGTCATTAAGACATAAAAAATTGCGTGCATAAACACATTTTCCTTTCAGGTTTCTCAGATTAAATCAAGAGACATCAGCTTCACACATCATGCGTCATCAAGTTAAATCTAACAATATAAGCTAGAACCTTTCCAAAACTTTCTCATGAGCACAGATGCTTCACTTTAATTGAACTGAAATTGGCGTTAAGGTATTGTCAAAAATAGTTTTAACAAAATGTAATTTAGAAAACTATAAACATAGATTATTTGGATATAGTATGGCTAATTATCGATCACTAGTCTCTTTGCAAATACGATATTTATAATATAGGCATTTATGCAACAACTTTGATTGAAATTGAATGAGGCTTTAATCAATACGACCTATTTTGAAATATAAATTTTGTTTTAAGCAAAAACTTTTTCCTTTACACGTTTGTTAAACTTAATGTTCAGCTTTTCTAGGTAATTATTTATTTCAAAATATCGATAATCGCAATGTAATTTTAAATTTCTGTCAAATATTGAGTCCGTTTGCTGTGCTTTGTGCGTGGCAACCTTCTTTCTAAATATTTATACGACTCCAGCGGTAAAACATTAAAGATTAAGAAAGCTTAATAATCATAAGCTCCTTTAGCAACTAGATGTCGGTAAAACTCGTTATTAAATCAATCCCTTTGAACACTAAAACATTATTTCCTGCCAAGCCGTAATTTAACCTTGTATATAAGCGTTAAATAATATATCTTCTACTTCTAGTTATGGAAATGTTAATTTCAAAAATGAACATAAATAATTCATATATTCAATAAATTAAATGGAATAAATGATTAAGATATTCACATTTAGTTTGATCTCTAAATTAAAAATTGATGAAACTTCGGAAACAGAATTTACTTAAATCATTTGTTTCCGATTGTCTTTCAGTAAAGATATGAAGCGCTAAATAATGTTTTGTGTTTTACAACATTATAAATTGACACTGGAAGATGATACTCTCATTTCCAAAATTCTATAATACATTTATAAAGGGACGTAAAATATTTCAAAGTTTCTTAAGCATAGTTACAGTTACTCCTGCGGACATATATTGGACATAAAAAAATTACGGAATTAAATCAAAGGAAAATCACTTTTGGATTACTTGTATATTACTATAGATACGATTCATATATTTTAGGTCATATTTATAGTTAATAAACTTGTTACTATATCTTTGGACTAAATTTTTCTAAAAAATTAGCAAGTATAGAAATATACAAAATATAATTGTTATAATCAATACAAATTAGTCAGGAAACATGATAAAATTATGAAAAGTTATTTTCAAAATATTTTTCAGATTACAAAAATAAAATAATTAAGTTTTGTAAGCTTCATGTAATCCACAAATAAGAGGACGCACAATTTTTTGATTTTACATTTTAATGCACACACAATTGCAATGAAAACAAAAAAAAGAACAGGATTCAACTAATTATATTCTATAATTAAGAAAGGCGCGTGACCCTCATTTAAAAGGAGATATCAAGATATCAAAAACAGAAAATGGCTTTTCGTATTGTGCGTTCACCACGCATGGTAGTGAGCGTTCAAATGTCTTCAAAATTTTTAATCAGTAATTTAAAAATTCAAGATCAGTAATTTAAAAAATACACTGTTTTATAACATCGCCATCTGTTGACAACTACAGTAACTATTCTAATCTTCATATTTCTTACATCTTTTAAATTTTGTAAAACAAGGAAAGTATATATTTATGAAAACTAAAATGTTGGAAACAAAAACTCTTTGTGCTGGAAATGAATGATAAAATAATTAAAATGAGAATTCAAGGAAAATTTGTAAATGAATGTAAAAAGCTGTGAAAAAATTCATTATTGATAGGTACATATCATGATATAGTTTTCCATATGTGAAAGAACACAACCTATTTTATGCAATTATTTATGGAATATATGTTCGATTCAGGACACAATTGAGCATTGGGATGGTAATATTTTTTTTCTAGATTAGACATGCATATTATTCTAGTGCGTGCTTAGAAGTATTCCTGATTTCCACCCCTGAAAATCATATATTTGGTCCACTACCTATAGAAAGTTCGATTTTATAAAGGAAAAAATATGAAGAAAGTTTTCGAAATATCTTTATCATGGTAGCGATCCACAGTATAGAGTAAAAATTTAAATTGGCTCATAATTATACTTATTTAATAACTGAAGTTTGTCATAAAAGTTTTAATTTTATTTTCAATTTTATATAATGTATATCAATATGTAATTATTTGAAGTGAAGAAATGTAGTGTTAGGAAAGGCAATAATGTGAAAATCTAAGCTCAATAATTTAAAACAAAAACTAGATTCCAAGAGATCAAATAAATAAGTATCAATATTTTTTTATGGAAGATCACATTTAAAGAGTGATTTTGATATGATAATATTATTGAGAATAGAGAGAATGTTTCTAAAATTAGTTAATTTTAAAGCAAATTCTAATTGCGCTGTAAAAAAGTTTGGAAATAAATATGAATTTTCCATTCAAGGACATAGTAATTTTCTACTATTACATATTTTAAACACTAATACTAAATTCTATAAACACATTTACATATCCTTAAAATAAATATGCAAACATTCGAAATTTTCTTATGTAAATGTGTTTCACAAATCTCAAATTAGATTGCAATTTTTACATATAATGAATAAATTTGGAAACCTATTTTTATAAAATATATTTAAATATTAAATTGAAAATTTTAAGAATATCTTGTTTCTCAGGTTACTCTATTACTTAGAATAACATAATATTTAAAAAATATAGCCAAACTCGAACACTCATAATATAAAGAAACATAAAATGGCATTCATTTTCTTTCACAAAATCCCATTTTCCGATATTATTATTTAATGTATTATTAAAATATTTATATAAATGATGATTTATCGAAACATTTAAGAGACGTAATGCGAAATAAGAATTTAATTAAATTTCTATTCATCTTAATTACTTTCGTTTAAAATTTTACTGAAATAATTCATATTAATTTTTCTCAGATTTTATTTTCATAAGATGAAAGCCAAATAAACACAACATTAATCATTAATTGCATATAATTTCCTTTAGTTTCTATTTTAATATAGTTTAAATATGTGATTAAAGTTAATATTCAGTATTGGTTTCTATAAACGCTTAAATAACATGATATGAGATAAATGTGTACTAAATATTCATTTTTGTGTGATAATTATTTTAAAATACTTTTTGCTTAATTAATTAAAATAAGTGCT
Organism: Latrodectus geometricus; assembly: GCA_026290005.1. NCBI lineage: Eukaryota > Metazoa > Arthropoda > Arachnida > Araneae > Theridiidae > Latrodectus > Latrodectus geometricus. Next base: position 4,465 of record JAPDSC010045089.1, read on the forward strand.
TAATAATTGATAAGAAGTATTTTCTAGATTTTGAAAATATAGATAAATCAAATATGCATATAGAAAATATAAGTTTACTTATCGAATTATAAATTCCCTACCACTCCTATTAAGTTATAATGAAATGGAGTATTTTCCCCAACTTTACAAAGATAAACCTTGTTTTCTCTGATAAACGATATTACTTCGTAAAGTATTGCAAAATGTTTGCGTCTTTTGTTAAGACAATTACTACAATTGTGGAATCTTGTTCTTATCTAGCGAAATGCATAACAACAAAATGCTTTTTCGCATATTACAAAACTTTCTTTCCTAAACTAATACGAATTGTTTTTCCGTTTTTCCGAGAGTTTGAATTTAAAATGACGTTTTCTCCTGATATATTACTTCTGAGTCCTAAAATTATTTATTTAAAAAAATATTTCACATTTGTTTTGTGACAGGAGGAAAATTATCAAATCAAAACTTTGTCATCGTACTGTTTGCTTATAATTTATGTGCATGCCTTAAAAGTTTTTTCAATATAAAACTGTGTTTTCACAAATGTATTTTTTATTATAATTAATGAAATATTTACAATTAAATTTGGAATTTCATTGAAAGCAGAAGTAGAAAGAAATTACTAAAAAATGTTTGGCAACATTTCGGATTATATTTGAAGCATAAGAAACAATCGAACAAACATTCTCATTCCTTTATGTATATTCAAAAATAACTATATTTGTGTTTATAATTTTAAATTTATTATTAATTATTTATGTAAGTTATTATACATTGCATGAAATTATGCATTAACTGTAATCTTTTTGAAGCTATTTTTAATTATTTATTCGTTTTCTTCCCTTTTTGAAAGAAGCATTTCATGACTTTGAGGTAACTGCATGACGAATAAGCATAATTATAGACGAAGGGAATACATAATACATGCTTTTCCATGGACCCAGACTACCAGGCTCTTGCCTTCACTTACTTATGTTCACTTATTACTAGTGACAGCAGAATTTCACCTAAATCAAAAAATCGACTCTTTTGGATGAAGTAGGGCCAATTTTGGATTAAGAAAAATTTTTTTAATCTAGTTTTCTTTCTAGAAATGCAAAGTTTTTAATTTGCAAAATTCTTGTGTGACCTATCTCGACATATGCTTCTGATATCTGGACTATGACTAAGAATAAAATACTGTAGTGGTATTTGAAAAGGTTTTGAGAAGTAGTTTTGGTGGTGAAGAGGCAAACAATAACTGGAGAAGGAGATTTAACTCAGAATTATATAGGATATAAAAACAACTTACAATTGTTAAAAGTGTAAAATTAAATAGGATGAACTATATGGTTCATGTGCTTCGAAAGAATGATGGCAATACTATAAAAAAAGGTTCTGCTCTTTAAACCTACTGGAACTAGAAAATGGGTGGGACCAAGGTTAAAATGGCCTGACTCGGTGGAGTCAGATTTTCTTACAATTATAATGAAAAATAATGGAGGTCAAAAAAAATTTCAGAGGTCATCATAGAGAAATATTCAGAGTAAAATATTAGCTCACACTGGGATGTCTGTCCAATTATAATGATTATTATTAATTATTATTACAAAAGAACTGTGAATCAAATTCTACGGAGGATAATCAATTTGAAGGAATTTTTCAATCTTTTTTTGTAAAAAGTTTTTTTTATTAACATAATATAGTTGCTAACATAATATACAGTTTAAATAGCAATTGAAGTATATTGTTAAACAGGATTGTTAAAAGTAAAATATTGACTTTAAAGTTTTTGAAAACTTCAGTTCAAATAATTCAATTTAATTATATTTCAAACCCCATTAATTATATTACTTTGGTACATTCATAATTTTGAAAATGAAAATAATTTATTAAATATTATAGATACTGTACTTTATATAATATTTGTGTTAAATATTCAATTAATTTTAATTTAACATCTCTATTTAAAAGCCCTTTTTTTCGAAATTAATTTGATAACAAATAAAAAATATGATGGATTTGTTATATTTTGTTTACTTATAATATAATTTTTATGTAAATTACTGCCTTCTTGTAAACAAAATGTATATATTTTAATATACATATTTTGTTATTAAATAAAATAATATTGGTTTTACATTTTCCAAAAACACTAAAAATACTTATTGTAAATCTATTAGATTGCAATTAATAGATGATTTACAAACTCGATACTGGTTCCTGAAAGTACAACAAGTTATTTTTTCAAATTATAATTGGGAGATGTAATAACTACTTAATATTTAATTATTTTACTCGTTGCATAGTACAGGATCCTGAGTAGAAAAAATTGATCTCAAATGACTTTTCAAGAACCAATCAGAATTCATTGTCAATTGGACCAATCATTTTTAACTTATCATGGTTGGAACTCCTAAAATATTTTATCTCAAAGCCCTTAACCACTGTAAGCCAATTAGAATATCCCTTGACTTTTAGATAACCAATTTTATCGTGTATTTGGGTAAAAACATTCCTGATTTTTCAATTATACTTTCATCAATTAAGAAAAGTATTAAAAAATGTAATAAAAGACTAATAAAAGTCATCGCAAGAAAAGACAGAATTATTTATTGAATTTTTAACAAATTCAAATAAATAATTCTAATATAAATATTCCTAATAATTATAATATAAAACTAAATTAATACATTTAATAGTTTTAAAAATTTATAATTAATAAAAATTATTTGTATCACTCTGCATGTAAGATTGTAATTTCATTTTAATTAATAAATATAAAATTATTGTTTATCATGTTTATAAATATAAAATATCGCTAAATGAACATGATTATTTATCTTGAAAACACATAATTTAGAAATAAATTCTCCATTTTTTATGAAAATTCAAATCATAATTATACAAATCAAATGGTGTGAATCTAAATTATATTACATTACACAATTTCTTCCTAAATTTCGGAATTCAAAAACAAGATACAAAGATAATTGGATTATATTTTAAGAATGAAATATAATACCACAAACTGCAATACAATAAAAAGTTTTATATTATTCCATACTTTTCACTTCAAACTATCGTCCAAACTCCCACCTTTTACATTTGTAAAAGGCATTTGTTATTGCAGGGAACCAACGTTGGCACTAAAAATTTTTTAGTGCCGCTTATATAACAGAAAGTTAATGGTTTGTGTGCTTCTTTTTGTGTGGTGAGAGCTCGAAAGTCTAAAATTATGAAGGAAAAGAAAAATAGCCATTGACTTTTGTCGTAAAATTTTTTATTTCCTTCTGAGTTAGAGGAAATAAAATTGACTTCAATTTTCAACAACAATAGAAATGTTTATTTTAATTGTCTCTCCTGTTTGTAATTACTGAATGTTTCGTTCTCATAAAGTTGTTTTGAAGATTTCATAGTCATTGTATTGCGTATATAAAATAAGTATAAAGAATAAAATGTTTCTTTTCTTCACTATATGATCTCACATCTCCATAAATTCCCCCACTTATTTTTTAACATATGCTAGCATGAATTTTTGATGCTCGTTATTAAGATTGCTTGCAAGAATATAAAGTAATTGAAGGAAATATTTTTCTAGTTTTAGTACTTAATGATTAATTTTAGGAAATATTTCAGTTTAAAATGTGGGAAATAAAAGTTTTTGATGTTTTGAAAGTTCATTTTTTTTTACTAATTTATATTTATACTAATTTATTTTTTTCCTGAAATAAATTAGAATTATTATTCATTTCCCGACAAAATTAAGTAAAATTTATGCCAGGAATAAATTTTCTTTTAGGAAATATATTGCTTACATAATTTTAAGTCTATAAAAAATTTCAAAATGTTAAATTGAAATTTTTTTAAATAATATATTAAAAATACTTTTATGAAAATTAATATCAAAAAGTTATTTTTTAAAAAAATATTAAATTTAATTTATTTCTATCACTCAAAGAAAAAAAATTAGTTTTAAATGTAGTTCACACATACACATATTGGTAGTATGTAATGGTAGTTTTACTAGTAGTTCATTACAAATAATGAACTACTTCTAAAATATTTTATAAATTAATGGTTTTAGTAATAATAAAGTCATAATTTTACTTAAAAAATGTAGAGTAAAAATTATTTTAATTATTTAAAGTGAACGCAACGTTTCAATAATATTTGTATAGAATAATGAGTATTATTATCATTTTGCTGTAAATACAAATGTTTTTAATTTTTTTAGTTCATTTTGTACCAACGCTAAGTTACAGAAAGTACACATTAATACGAATTACATAATAAATAAAATGAAAGTACACATAATAAATAACATGGAATATAAGCAAGACCATTTTCAGAATAAATGTGTTATATAAACATATTTTTATAAAATAGTTTCGTTAACTTTATTCTAAAGATATTTTCTTCTATGCTGTTAATATTCAATTCTCGATGACTGTTTTGATTCGATGCAGATTATATTAGACTCACATCGATTTTTCTCAAGAAATAATTTTAATAAATTAAAATTGGTTTAGTTTTAAAATTAAAAGAATGGAAATACATTCCCTTTGCATTAAACTCCCCTCAACATTTTTAAGAACATGAATATTTAATCTTACACTCTCCCATACTTACTTCATACAAATGCCTATTTACCAGAAATATTTACTAAATGATTAGTTTTTGTTAAATGAATTATTGCTTGAAAATATAGTTTTGATTAAATAAAAATAATTAATTTCCTTTTTATCTTTAAATTAATTATTTAAAAATGTTGTAAAAAAACGAACTTTATTGTTAAAATTAAAATTCATTACAAATGGATATCTCATAAACATTTTAACTATTAAGATTTTTACTAAAACTGCTTTTTGTGCCCATTAATTTAATTTTTATTAGTCCACTGTGGGAAAACCAATCTCAATTTCACTAATTAGAATATTTTTTCCCTGCTTCATTCTCAATAATTTACCTTATCAAAGATTTTATCATTTTTCTCTCTTTAAATGGAATCATTACTTTCAAAATAGGGTAAAAATAACTGCATAATATTTCATATTATATTTAAATGTTAACCTACCAAAAAAACTTACATTAATTTTTGAAATAGAATTAGAAGTTTACATATTGAAACATTTTATATTAGAAAGTTTACATATTGAAAGTCCCTTTAGTATTAGCATTACGTTTTAATGCAGTATGCGATTTTAACCTTTTTGGATTATTACAAAACGAAATAAAATAAGAGTTAAATTAAATGTTTTATTGATATTTGAAATGCTTTTTTTACAAGATAATTTAGATTAACTTTACCTTATCTATCTCTGTCAAGTTTTTTTTTAATTCAATAAAATATTTGGTTAAATACTTCATTATCTAAGAATGCATCTTTAATAATAATCAATTAATTATTTTTTTAATCTTTAAACGCAGCAATAAGCGAATGTAATTACTCGTTCATTCTAGGTTGAAATGCATGCTAATTTTTACTTTAAATAATTACAAATGCACATGTATATATTTTTTAATTTAATAGATTTTTAGTATGCTAGTTTCAATATATAATTTTAGTTTCTATTATCTCTATATTTTTGGATTTTATTTATTAGTTTTATATAATTTAATTGTTTTATGTATGTTTTGATATTCGAATAGAAAAGTTATGAACCTTGAAAAATTTAGGTCTATTAGTTTAGGGTAAAAATTAGGGTTTTCAACAGATTGTCAATAATAACCAAAATATTTTGTTATTATTGAAAATCTTATTAAAGTGAAAACTAAATTACTTAACTGTAAAAATGTACCTCAGTTTAATCTGAATATTTATTCATATACAAGCATCTGTTAATTACAAATATTCGAATTGTTCACTGAACAGTGAAGTAATTAATTATTCAACATTATGAACTTGCAAAACTATTGACATTCAATATATGTATTAATAACTTACTGGTAATTAATTTTTCGTTAGTAATTTCACAGCTATAGTTGATTAAGCGAATTCCAATTTATTGCATTAATCAATGAGTGTTATTATGACATGTTATAGTAGTTTGAGATTATAATAAAGTAAATTATAACTTGGTTTTAAACATTAAACTTTACAAAGAAATTTTAACAAAAAATGCTAATAATAGTTGAATATTTTCTTGCTGCTTAAAATAATTTTAACATAGTTAAAGTTTACAAAAGCATTTTATTTATGCATTTAAATAAAAACGGGTTAATTCACAAGTTGCATGAAAAGCTTACATAACTGTAACATACAATTTTTATTAATAAATCCTGAAATTAAATCAAAGATTTAATCATTCATAGATGTACCTTAATTAGCTTGCATTAAATTAACTATCAAATAAGTGTATTTATTCCACAAAAAACTACCCGAATCCTAATTCTGTAATACTGGTTTTCCACAATCGAAACTGTTTAAAAAGAAACTATTTCAAGATGAAGAAACTGACAAACCAATCAATAATCCCAGACAAAAAATATAAGGTTAAAGTTTACAATATTAAGTTAGACATCACTATTTCTTCAATTACTGAGAAATTCAGCCAATTAAAAGAATATTACAATTACTTCAAGGCCGTACACTATATATCTAATTTAAAAAACTGGAGTAACAATGAAATTTTAAAATATAAAGAATTAGAACAGAAATTAATGGATACTAAAAATGTTAAAGAAAAGGCATTAAAGTATAAAATTTGTTTAAAAGAATAATAACAGATGGTTGTTGATTTAGTCTTCATAAGATATCACCTATTGATTTATCATCAATAGATGATATCATCCTCTTTGGTCCGATGATGACCAAAGATGATGATATCCACTATTGATGTTTTAAATTATATTTATGAAGAAAAAAAACTTACCGATATATCTCCAACTATTGCAATAGCTTTACGGATTTCTTTAAAACTGTCAGCTTCAGTGCCTATTGGAGAAGAAAGTTTTTTAAAGTTAAAATTATAAAATTCTACATACAATCAACCATCGCGCAGGAAAGATTTTCTGACTTGTCAGTTATATCCAAAGAATAGGAATTAATGCGAGTGTTTGTAGCTGCTAAAGCTAAGAGAATCAATGTTGGAATATATTTTCTAATTTTTATGTTTTACTTTTAAAAAAAATTTATATCATTGCTTTGTTTTAAAAATTTATGAAATAATAAAAATTGAGACAAATGTGCTTTAATATCATAATTTTAAAGCTTTTCTGTTTGAAAAATAAATTCGGAATACTATAAAGAATATTTCATACATAATTTCCAACACTCTATAAGAGGGCAACAAAACCCGATAAAGTTGGCCCCATAAATTTCAGTTTGAACAAAGGGCCTAATACCCACGCGGCGCCCTTGTCTATCAATAATAAAGGAAATTATGTTTTTCTTTATCGAGTTCTGAAATCCATAATAAATGATAAATTTGGCGCCACTTATAAGTTACACCTTAAACAAAATTTTTTGAATCAGCAAACAAAATTTGACCACTTTTAGTAAAATTTTAGATACTGCTATTGTGTAAATTTGCATATCCAATTTTAAATTTACATACACCATGTCAACCATATTATATCCCTTTAATAATTCAATGTTTATAAGCAATTGAAATTGTTATAATCAAAAATTACAAAATTAAAACACATTTGTTTTAAAAATTTCTTGATGCATAAATCAAAGTAACTTTTTATTTTTAATAGATCATATAGAATATATTTGAAATATATATTGTATGTATCTATAAATTTTTGAAGGTTTATTAAAATGATAATTTAGTTTTATTGCACATTTTACCTTATGTAAATAATTTTCATTTTTTCAAGAATTAAAAAATTATTAACGTTAATTTTTCAATGATGATTATTATCAATTGATATAATGATGATGATTATCAATATGATGATTTTTCATTCCAATTTACCAGAACAGAGTATAGTATTTTATATCACTAGATTTGTATGTGTGTGTGTATACAAATAATCAAAATAATTTTCTGCACATTATAATGTCATTTGAACTCTATTTAATATAAATCATAAATATATAATGACTATGGTAATGTGTCAATACTTTAAAGGAAAAAAATAATCTGAAAGAAAAAATTGAGTTAACCTCATGAGTAATATTAAACTACCGGAATAAGATTTTGTCAAAAATTCAGCTTAATTAAATAAATTATTTAATAAGGCATCTGAATTTAAACTCAAACTTTTGAGTAATTAAATCAACAGTTTTATTTAATTAAAAATATGCTAGAATCTAAAAGAATATTTGAGGTTTGAAGTAATAACCATTTTGAGGTAAATAGTTAGGCTTCGCTTCATATATATATACAAATAAATATATATATAAACATCGTAAAATGTCAAAATATCGGACAGTTCTATTAACACTACAAAAAACTCAAAAGAGTAAAAAAATTAATTTGGGAAAATTCAATATTCTTTTTTGTCTGCATGACAAAAAGTAGCTTAAGACAATTTATTTTTTTAAGCTGTCGTCTTAATCAAAAGTCATTGGAGATTAAGAATAGCATTTTTGGGCAGCTTAAAAAAATTTAAATATTATAAATATTTTCTTTTTCTGAAAGAAGAGATAACATGAATTGATTTTAATAGAGTATTTTTCAAGTCTACTTTTATCCTGATGTATATTCTTTCTAATACTTTTTTTCTTAAAATAAGTCTTCTTTATAAACAAATTTTAATAAATCAGTTAAATCCAGGAGTAATGATTACTATTGGATTCTACATAAGAGTATATGTGATGCATTTCATTTATCAACATATGTTACAAGTGATATGTAAAATGTTTTTGCTTATAGTTCGTGGGACGTACAATAGTCATTAGTTTCGAACAAAATCAGATGAAAAATGGTTTCGACCAATAAAAATGCCTATATTCGATGATTCAGACCTCCGTAAGATGCGAACACAAAATTCATTCACTTACCTGTTTAGATAGCATATGGTATAAGAATTTTTTGTGTTAATAATCGCAGAGTATGTATTTTAGAGTTTTAGCTCAAAAATTTTAGTTCTTTTACTTAAAATCTGACTTCATTCGCTAGACTGATCAGGTAAAAAAAAAAAAAAAAAAAAAAAAATTGAGAAACAAATGCGAATGAGGTAAACTTTTTAGCATTTTTTTTAGTTTGGCTTAAAATGAATATTATAATAATGGTAATAAGCATTATTTAACTATTTCTAGCAAAAATTAAGTACTGTATTAGGCATTATCTTCATGTATGCTTCTGGATATTTTCCATTTACTAACGTTAAATGTGATTATTGTAAGCTGTGTACATTAATGAAACTATTATAAATAATTACATTGTAACTTATAAATATATAAGCTATTTTTCGTTCGCTACTTTAATGATATTTAATACACTATATAGTATTAACAAACCAAATAAGAGATTAAAAAATTAGGTAAAATCTTGTTGATTATTGTAAAAAATTAATACAGAAAAATAAATATAAACCAGATTTTTTGACATTCATTTAATTTATTATTTTCATCTTGATTATTTAATTTTTGAGTAAAATGAAACAATTTATTTAAACCATTGCTGTGTAACAAGATGTAAAACTTCTTTTTTATTTGGTACTCTATATAATGATAGCTGATTATGTGGAAACTATATATTTATTTATATGGTCAATAGTTAATATGCAAAACATTTTACATATTAATTATTGACCTTAACGTAGAAACCTTCACAGCATTATATAAAAAATGTTGCAAAATTCTTTTGAAAATATCCAAATTTATTGTGGTAATTATAACTGATACGACTGAAAGTCATAGAGAAAATACTTAGATAAAGCTCTTAGATTTTCTATTTGTAAAAAGAAAAATCGCTGAGTAATTAAAGATAAAGTATTCTTTGCCACATGAAATCAAATTAATGTATTTTCTTAGAGTATAAGAATACAAAAAGCATTAAAATTAGTGTTAGAATAGTTTTGTCTTGTTTTATTACAATTCTATAAAATTTCATGTATATTTGCACTTCATTCTTAATTATTTCACGATTTTATTTTTTAAGAATTAAGGAATACTTTTAAGGCAGGGCGCAATATTTATTAAAAATATGACCATTTCTGTACGAAATCATTTGATATTACTTAATAAAAAGGTCTGTAAAAAAGTAATACAAATTAGATGTTATACATTAATTTAGATATCATCATTAAACATTACAGGAAATTCATATACTTTCTGTTGTAGTTTAACGTACGACAGTTATTGTTTTGGCCATTTGATACATCATGATGTATATTTTACTACAATAATCTATATAATCTATGTAACTATTTTCCATATTATTTATTACGAAGCTACTGAGTAGTTTCTATACTATTTGCTTCTTTGCTTCACTTCGGTACTTCTTTGACAACTTATATATTATTTTTTTCAAAATCACTAAATACTTAAAAAACCTTCTAATTTTTAATAACGATCAATAAATAATTTTAACACCTAAAACATCTTATACACATTTCCATGGCAAAATAACTAATAATATTAACAGAGAGCAATTAAGTGAGAAAAAAACTAGCTAAAAAAAAAAAATACCGCAAGACCACGCCGATAGCTTATAAGTTTTTTACCATCAAGCTATGTGTTTTTTCTGATTTTTAAACTCCCGAGTAAGGATTACGTTTTTTTTAATTATCTTACCATGGTTATGAATAACGTAAATTACTGCATATTAAATTTTCAACATCTTACGTTATAATAAAAAGCTATTAAATACAATTTTTTATTAAAACTTAACAACTTTTGAACATAATAAACTGAAATGAAATACACTGCTGATCATTAAATCTGCTGATCATTACTACATCATGAATAAAAGTAAATAAAAAGTATTTATGGTAAGTAAACAGTAAAGAAAAATTATTCAATTTGCTAACCATTTGGAAGAGTACAAGGGTGTTAAATTCTGGGGGCTAAAATGGTCCTTGCCCGAATAGAAAGAGAGAATATATATATATATATATATATATATATATATATATATATATATATATATATATATATATATATATATATATA
>JAPDSC010045089.1:22760-38341 GCA_026290005.1 Latrodectus geometricus
ATATATATATATATATATATATATATATATATATATATATATATATAAAATATATATATAAAATATGAACCTGATGTATATCCATGCTCCCATAAAATATAACTAGTTTTATTCCGCATTAAATTAAAAGCAAAAACATTTTAATGATATTCTCCGTATTAAAGAAATCAATAAAACACCGAAAAACAAAACTAGTCTTTCTAAAAATCAAGGCTTTCTTTTGGAAAAATAATAAAAATAGAGAAAAATAAATCATATTTCATTCTAGAAGAGCACGATCTTAAATGATACGCGAATACATTATGCAAACGATATTGGACTGAAAAGAAGAAAAGCAAACACACACTCCCCGAAATCAAAACAGAAAGAGAGAAATGAAATTCTAGAAATATAAAATTCCTCAAACATGAGACCCATCTGGCAACTAAGGTAAAGAAAGCATTAAGAATTAGAATTTATAAATCTAAACACATTCATACAGAAGAATTTTTATGGAACATAATTAAAAGCATAGTTTTAAGAACAAGTTTCCTCGTCGTTTCTCTTTATATCTTTAAAATGTTTCGAAATACAGTCGTTAAATTTTTCTCGAAAAATTAATATAATTTTTTTTTGTTAGATGTTTCGAAAAGACTTTTCTCAAATGACAACTTCTTTAATGATATTTACGTGTAATGAGTGAGTGAATAGAAAATTTATGTATGCATGCAAAATAGTTTGTGACCGTCATTATATTGTCGAATTTAACTGTAAATTTTACACACACATATATAATTATGATTTTAATCAGATATTTCAAAGTATTTGGAATGATACTTTTACTTATCTATGCGAGTAATAGAAAAGTTTATTTTAGTGTAATAATCAATTTAATTAAATTTTTACTTGTGTAATTGCAATAAAATTATGAACAATATATTAAAATCTACAAACTAAAGAACTAGCTAAAAATTACTAGAGAAACAATTAAAATTTACTTACAATTATTATACAAATTGTAAGAATATATTATATATTTGATGGAAATTATTTTCTTATAATTAAAATTTATTTATAAGAAAATCATTTCCTTCAAATATATAATATATTCTTACAATTTGTCAGTGCAATTTTTTCTAACATTAATTATTTATACAATTTAATAAAATTTATAAATAATTTTCCTTAAGCGTATTGCGAATAGAAAGCATATTATCAGAAAAGACAATTGAGCCAAACGGAAAAACTAATGCTACACAGATTTTTATTTTAATCTACCTTACAAAAATAATTTGCTTTCATTATAATAATTTAAGTAAAAACTTAAATTATTATTGTTTTTAATAAACACTGTAAAATTTCTTTGATTTTCTAAATTTAATTACATTTTTACTGATGAGAGTGAAATACCTTGCAAAATGAAAACACAATTAATTAACTATAAAACTTTCTTATTTGCCTGTAGCTTGTATAATTAAAAACTTAAAATTATTGTAATCAAATATTATCAATTGAAACCGATTGGGCTGTTCGGAAAGTTATTTCGTTTTATAAGAAAATTAAAAACATTTAACGGATGAATATTTTATTGAATTGTATATTGTCGATTCCAGTTCAATACCTTTTTTCATCTGTCTGATTGTATCACGTTTTCATAGTCATAAAATGGTTGGCTTTCACTAACAAAAAATTTATTCAGGTGGGAAAAAAAGAAATAATTTTCCGATCAACCCAATAATTTAAAGTACTATTCTCAATTTAAAAAAATTGAAGTATCAAATAAAGTAAATAGCATGACATTTTCATCGATAAAAATAAAAAAATAGAAATAAAAACGTTTTTTCATAATCTTTTGTTAGCTATATAAATGGAAGTGAATATAAATATACATGATGCAATGATAAGAAATGCCTTTTGTAAAACATCTTTTGTAATGTAGAGATAAGAATTTATATGGATTCTTATTCCATGGACAAATACCATATTTTACCTTTTTTGTACCGACAATATGACATTTTTTTCATAAATTAAGTTCTTTCATAGAGGAAACTGAGTAAAAAGCGGATTCGAATTCAGATTTGATATATTTCTAAAAATGAAATCAAAGTATTTTATTTATTATTAAATGTTTAAAAAGAAGAAAATAGATATATTTTTTTCCAAGATATAAAAAATAATACTATAAAAACATTTTCATACTATAAAGTCATTTTGACTGTAATTTTCTAATAATGTATAGTAATATGTAAGTTTCTAATAATGTAATGTAATAATAGAAAACATGTGACTATAAATGATATTTATTAATAAACTAAAAAGTGCCTCGATAAAGACGAGGAATTATTTTAATTACTTTGTAGTTAAAAACCCTATTCCAATTAATGATTATTATGAAAATAAATTATTTTGACTTTATTTATAACACATTGTAGCTATAGAATAGCAACTACATATTTTCTTATATATAATCCGCAGTGGCATAATATATTCAGGAAAATACGGTAGTTGTTTAACTTTTTTCTTAATAAGAACTTTTTTTTTCGAGTAAAAGAAAAAAAAAAAGCCAGCGCTTGTGGCAATTTTTTCGGCGAATAGTTGAAAATATATACTGCTGATAATGTGGGTGTCACAAAAGAAAAATACACAGTATGAGTAAAAATATAATAAATTGTGCAGAAAAAAACATTATTATAAAAAAGATCCGTTTGGATCTCCTTTATCTCAAACTGCGTATAACTGAGATGAAAGTACGAGATCGATTAAGACCTTTAATTCCGAGAAAATTGTAGTAAAAGTGATCAATTTTTAGTTTTTTATAACTTTTAAAGTGAGGTTAGTCACATTTTAAAAATAAAAAATATTTGTTTCGTTAATAATTAAATGAAAGAAATGGATTATTATGAACTGCGAGTTGAATACATTTTTCTTTTGTACCACGCATTTGTTTACTGTACATTTGTTTACATGTACTCTGTTTTACACTTTACATTAACACGTTTTTCATTTAACTTTTTTACAGTTTTTAATATAAAATTTTCTGTATAATTTTTATAATTTTCAGTAATATTTTTGCTTTCATATGATGATATACGAACTTGAATATTTTCAAAACAACTCACGTTAGGACAAAAGGCAAAATGACGTTAGAGAATAGCAACTGTAATATCGTCGAAGAACTGAATTCGTCCTTGAACATAATATGATAAAGCAGATTATAGATGAAATAAGTCAATCGTGTCAAGGCGCCGCCTGTTATTAATTTTATGAAACAAAACGATGCTTCTTACAGAACTCTCTTTAAGTTTTCCACTGTGATGTTGAGTTTGGTAGATAAACCCTGTTGGTGAGGCTTTTTTTTTTCCTCAGCCACGAATCACCGAGAAAATATTTAAGAAGGCTTTAGTCAGAAATAATAATGAAGAAGGATAAATATACAATTTTTGTTGCTGGACTATTTTGTCTAAAATGACGTTTTGAAGAAACCAGACATTTATGCGTCCGCCATCACAGTGATGAAGCACATTTATTAGAGGTCAGTATCTCAGATATTTTCTAGTAAATTGCTACTCTGAGAAAACTGACCTGAGTGGATTAAGTAATGGGGTAAATTCCGTGTTCTTGAATTGTTACATTTGTATCTCTGAAAGTTATAATAGATCCACCAGCTCTCAGAAAAGAACATAGCTGAGGAATTCGTGAGATGTGCTTTCACAAATATCATAAAAACTCACAACAGTCTCACAGTATCTTTTAGACTGATGAAACTAATTTTTTCTCTCTAGGGTAAGTCAATATCCATAACTATCGTATCTAGGCAAAATAGAGCCTGCTTAATCCTTCATGGAAGATCCACTACATTTCCCAAGTGAGCGAACTTGGTGTGACTTGGACCTTCTTTGTTGATCTTTGTTCTTTGAGCAATCCTGTGTAAAAGGGGGCTGAATGATGAACTCAATTAATTCAGAATGTTATTTAATCTTGATGTATTACATAATGAATAAAAATAGTACTTAAAATTTAACACAAAAATATTCAAATATACGTTTTCGAAGAAGCTTTTTCATGAGAACAAAAAAAATTAGTATAATTACTAAAACAAATGAAAAACCATATTATTATAAAGTACTTTAAAGCTTTGATTTAACAACAATTACCAGCGACTAATTTTAATTTTATAATATTAAATTTAAATATTTCTATCGCAGAAAAATAATTAAAATGTATAAAATATTTTTAACATTTTCTGAGTTAATTTTAAACATGATATTGAATTGTTAATGATAGGAAAATTTCCACGCAAATAAAATGCATAATTTCCATAGTCATTACATAAAAGTTTAAAAGCTATTATTGTTTTGTATTAAAAATAATGTAGTAATTAACAGAAATTTAAATACGTTAAACTATTGAAAGATTTTTATTTCGAGCTTTCAATGATCCTTACCAAAAAAGTTTTTCTACAAAGATTATTTAATTTTCATATACTAAATCGATAGAAGTTAATTCCTTTATTGCATTAAATGTATGCTAAATACATTTATTTTAATATATTTTAATGGATATTATTATAGTTATAATCCACTGAGATATCATTTATACTTAAAATAATTAACATTATATTGAAAGCATTTAGCTTAAAATCTTATAATTTGATTTTTATTACTCTCTGTTACAACATCATAAAATGAGTTTACTGACGTTACAAATAATGGCTGCAAGTGCTAAATGTCACCACGCTTTAACGTCATTTCTTGGGCTGTAAACATCGATTTTCGGTCTCTTCCTAGACACATAATATCTGTTTAAGAGGCAATGGAACACTGTAATATGGGATGGTAAATCTGTTAAAAGCACCCGAAAAGCCCTGAAAGCAGATACTATTCTAGCAAAGAAATCTGTGCCTTAACATCTTCTTTAAAGACAAGATTCCTCTTTTTTTAGAGTTTCTTTTAGCTGCTTTGCCGTGTGCGAGGTTAATGAACAAGAAAAGAATAGATAATTATTCTGCAGGACATCAAATGGTGATGGAATGTGGCGATGAATTAATCCGCCCTTTAAAGATAATTATTTTACAGAAGCATCGGCTGAAATATAGGACACTGGAAATTAATTAGCCGTGAAACCAATACAATAATGGAGCATTTTAGAGTACCCGTTAAAGGGATTCTGTGATTTTAGATAGAGTATTCGGTAGATGTGAAGTTAAATATGACAAAGTAATTGTACACTATTTATTCTATAATTAACAGAGACATTCAAAGATCTAATCCGTATTAGGGTGGAAAATTAGAGCTGATGAAATGAATAAAATAAGGAACAAAGTTGATAATGATTGCTTAAATCAGTGACAAATTATTCATTTAATGCAACCATTAATGTCTGTGGTATTGGGAATATATTATTAATTTGTTACTTAGTGAATTTATGCAGTTTAAACAAGGGTGAATGATCATGGATTATTTCACATAATTAATGTATGAGAAATATTAAAAAACTGAACTTTTTTGTAACGTATAGATAATTTGTTTTTTATGATAGATTATGATTAACCATGATTAATAGATAGACAATCCATTTCCTGTTACTATTTCCATAAGACGAAGGCCCTGAACATAATCAGTCACTTCGTTATTTTAAAACAGGATTAAATGACCAGTTTCAAATACATACTGACAACTCCTCTCTATATCGCAGTACATTTACACAAAGACAATAAAACTCGTATGCTCTCTGGACACAATGACTTAAGGTGTTCAAGCTTAATTTTTGGAAATGTAAGCTATGAATTTCATCGGTATTTTTTCTAGACACTATTATCTGTTGAACTGCTGTAGAATTATATTGAATCTTATGTAAGAGGGCACATAAGGCCTTTTAACATTACGATCTCGGCTGTGTCTGGCATAGAACTCGCTACTTACAAACATGAGAGACTTTTAGCACCAGGCTACAACACCCTAAAAATTTATATAAAACTGATTTTATTTTTCATTCGTTTTTGAGTTAAAATAATAGAAGTAAACCACCTTAAAACGCATTTTTTCACGAATCTAATTATTTTTAACATAAAAAGAAATGTTAGCCTCTTTTATCACTAATAGTATCTTTTTATTATATCTATAAATATTCAAGACGCTGTTATGAAAAATCAAACTTGCCGAGAAATTAAAAATCCATGCGTTCGTGATTGAGAAATAATGAACTTAATCCTAGTTCTGTAAAAGATTGTCTTTCATTTAAGTTCGAGATTAAATAAAATTTATGTTGTATAATGGGAATTATTTATCATAATATTTAGCTTTAAAAACAAGAAGTCTATTTGGATGTTTAATTCATCGTTTCAAAGTCGGAAATCTTTATCCTAATTACATTTGAAATTATAATCCATTATCTGAGTTAGGATGTTTGGATACATTGCTGATAATAGATCATTATGCAGTTCTAGAAAGGTGAAATTGCACTTATATGTGTGATAGTTTAAAAGCTTTGCTATTTTACAAATTTTAAGATATTTTTAATTAAATAAAATAACGTACAAACTGACTGCATATGAAATATTGTAATAACCGAAATCAATTTTTAACAACTAAATTAAAAAGTGTGATGCATGCTTTTGTTAAAGAAATTTCACCGAAAATTTATTTGACACACCAAAATTATTCTTCACTTATTTACTAATGTGACTGATGTCTCTTGTAAATAGCGTTTAAGAAATACTAGAAATATATTTTGAAAAAAAAAAAGGAATTTAATTCTGAAGATTGCTTAAAATCCTTCTTCATCTTATGTCCATTTCCATTTTGCGATTTAAGAAATAAACAAAATGCTTATATACAAATAATTAGCAAAATGAATACGAAAATCATCTGTTTGTTCAGGAAACTTACAAACAATACTGCGTAAATATGTATGTATGTATGAAAAAATTAATTCCTTTAGTTCAACAAAAGACTTCACTAGTTTCTTTATAGCTTCTCACTAGTTTCTTTATTGTTTCTTTCTACTGATGATTTTTTTTTCTATGTTTTATAGTGTTTTTTGATTTCATTTAGTCATAACAGATGAACATTTTAATTTTTGTGAATTCAATATGAAAGTTTGCAGGCGTAAAATATTACGTAATATATATATATATATATATATATATATATATATATATATATATATATTACGTAATTTGTTATGGAATAATAATACATTTTATAATGTATTAAATATTGTCAACAGTTAATGCTAAGTTCTACTTTCAATAAACACATTGATTTGTTATCTTTTTCCTTTTTTTTTTAAAAAAAAAAGGCAATGTGTTAATAAACAATAAATTTGTGATAAAATTTTTTCCAGGATTCCCTTTGTTTCTGCAGCAAAATTAAGGTAATTCAGAATGTTCATTATTTGTGCTTTATGTTTGATTACAATATAGATGTTAACAATTTAATATGATAATGACTGTCACATTATTACTTTTTAACATTTGTTAAAAGCTGCAATATGAATGGTCTTTCTTATTTATAACATTGACCTAAACAATTCAAAATTATCGACATAATATTGACCTAAATAAGAAGAAATTTTCTACACTTTCATTATTATGACCACTGTTTTTCTGGTGTTCTGTATAGTAATTTCAGTTTTTAATAAATATATTGCTTTGCCGCTGTAGTAATGTTAAGAAAATCTAATTTTAATTCATTCATTTTTTTTTACTATTTCGTTGTAGATTGATCATGATTATTCTATTAGAATTATGATCCGAAGAAAAATGACCAACAATATTCCTAATCTTTGGTTCTGAGAAACCAGAACACTGATCATTGACATCATTATTTTGAATATTACAATTATACCCAAATTGATCGTAGATGATCATGGCATTATGTGGGGGAAATACAATGTCAAATTAAATTATTCTTTTATGAAACTGATAGGTTAAAATTGGAGGAACAAGTATAATGCATTAAGAAGGATCAAATCGGCTATTACAATTCATAATTGTAGACATTATTAAGTCAGCTCTCAAAAAAGATTTGTACAGTTTGGCGTCGATTTTACCGAAGAATTTGGCGAAGATTTGTACCGATGTTGAAAATAGATCATTACTTCAAAAGAAGAAACTGATCATTACTAGTTATCAACTTATAACAGAAAGACCAAATATACAAGATCCAATTTTCATACCCTTAATACAACAAAGGAACATTAAAATATGCAACTATAGAATTCATTACGATTTTTTAAAAACTATGGTAAAATTGTACTTGAGTATA
Source organism: Latrodectus geometricus (assembly GCA_026290005.1). Lineage (NCBI taxonomy): Eukaryota > Metazoa > Arthropoda > Arachnida > Araneae > Theridiidae > Latrodectus > Latrodectus geometricus. The sequence continues at coordinate 31,007 of JAPDSC010045089.1, forward strand.
ATGAGTAAAAAAGTTCTATGATTATAGATATTTAAATATACTTTTTTTATTAAAATTTTTGATATATGTACAACAATTCTTTAGATTAACAGTTTATTAAATACAATTTTTTCATAGTATTTCAGTGTACATTTTTAGATACATAAGCTTACTATAAAAAAATATTTTTATTCTGTAAAGTAAGTTTATGTATAACATTTCTATATATTTTTATTTTTATATACAACATTGCTCATGAAATATTATTTGTGCATATGTTTTATGGTCTTACCCAGGGCTTCCCTTGTAGCTGGAAGAAAATTGAGAAAAATATGACAAATCCACTTCGAAAAGTGCCACATTCATGTAAGCTGAAACGTGATTTGAGAATCCATCGCTATTTTGCCTTCCCTATACATAGCTTTATTCATGCAAGAGCTTTTTCACTGTTTCAACTGCCGCAGATTTCTTCTTTATTGTTTTATATGATAAAAATGTTGTCACTTTTGTTCGAATTTCACTCTATACTGGAAAATAAAGAAAAAAAATTAGGTTTGGCGAGAAATATATGGAAAACTCGAAGCAGCATTAGTGTCTTTGTTTGGTCGAAGAATTCTAGTTTATCACTTCGAATTTTCTTTTGTTATTTTCAATGATTATTCATAAAATTTTATTTCTTGATATAAATAATATGCATCGAAATATTTTTTTCTTCCATTGCATACATTGATATCTGTTTATTATGCTCATATATTTATTTTTGAATCAACACACCAGAACGAAATTTTGAAATCTTCTCTGTTGAATTGTATAATGATTTTGAGATATTATGACTTCTGTTAAAGACTTTATTTTTTAAATTCCGACACTACCCGAGAAAAGAGACGTTGGAAGATCATACGATCTAGATCATATCATACTTACGACAGTCAAGATCACGCGAATATTTATCTTTCTTACGATAACTATTGTATCTGTCGATTTGCTTGAATGCCAATTATCTAACCAACAATTTTCTAGACATGAAACGATGACTAGAAAATACGGCCATTGCTCCTCAAATGTTTTATTTATAATTTTGGAATTGTTTACATTGTTTAGTTGTTTAGTTTTACTTCTAGCTGCACTTTTTTGTCAAACAAAAACTAAGCAACCACAAATTACTCAGAATTTTGAAATATGATGAACAGATATGATCACTACTGAAATAGCACATTCCTGATTTCATGCAACAGAAAATACTTTTCAGATGGTTTCACATGCTCAGAGTACGATATTCTTCATAATGGACGATGTGTTTTGTGATTTCAGCACGTGATAACCCTAGATGGATTCACGTAATAGACTTTCAATTTCACGTATATGAGAAGGAATCTTTTCCTTGATGTTAAAGAAATCATTTTTGTTGCCTTTGTACCTGTGTTAATTTTTATCAATATGCTTGCTTTTCTTGATGGTATATAAGGTTTGATCAACAGAAAAAGTTAATGTAGTTATTAGAAGCAACAAATGTTGAATTAATTTATTGAATATTCCAATTTTTCTGAATGAGACATACAGTAAATAGGTCAGTTAAAGTACGTCATTTCCGTAGTTTTGGCAAAGAATCGAGTGATGTTATCAATTCCAAAGTTGAAAGTTTTTTTTTCCTTGTATAGTCAATATAATAAAGGTTTTCCAACCATTATGCGATTTATAATAACTACTATTACAATCAATTGATATAAGTATTATAAATCGCCTAATTTAAAATTTCCTCATATTCTAAAAATATTAAATTCTATATAATATGAAATTTTTAAACTTATAAGAACTTCTTTATATTTTTAAATTTATCTATATATGTATTTAATTGCATTATAAATCTTCTACTAGAAATTTTCAAACGTGAGTGATAATGTTTAAAATATGTAGGTAACCAAAACTTTATAAATTATAATTAAATAATGAATTTCTTAATAAAAGGTAGAAATTTCTTCTCAAAACTTATATACATTTAGAAAGAGTGATATTTGCAATTTTTTATTTAATATATACTTTCCTTATCAGGACGATGGTGTCTGGCAAACTCAGAATTAAATGCGAAGACAAAATTTCAAAAGTAATCAGGCAATAATCTATTTTTGAAATTATATTTTTCAACTTTTTAACCTTTTATATTCTTATTATTTTTCTTAAATAATTTTATTCCCTATTATTTTTGGAAAAGAAGAAAAAAATTAAAAAATGCACACATGAAATTAATGCAATAAATTATTTTATAGGCAGCACTTTTCCCAATAGTTATAACAATAATAGCTCAAAGTATGTGGAAAAAAAAGTTTTTTATGTATAAATTTATCAAAATTTGTGAAAATCATGTTGATACTTTTAAATTTTTTTATGATACTTTTCAAGTTATTGAAAAAATGTGTTGTTGTTATTACTGATGACACTTGGCAATGCAAGCCTGCCCATCAGATACTAGGCGAATCAAGTCAGAGAGGGAGCATCTTCCGTTTTTGAATAGAGCACCCTCATACGAAGGTGGAAGTACGACTTTTAACTCATAGATGGTAGCATCATCTGAATCTTCCAATTTAGAGATCGAAATCAGAGAAGACCCAAAAGCTTGGCTCCAACCACCCCCAGCGGTATTACTTTGGATTGGGAACAGGGAGGACATTGCGACCGACAGATTTCACTTGCCCCAGCCGCCCTTAGTGAACAAGAAAACAATGTGTCTTACCCTTTATATGCTGCTTCTTTTTTATTAGCAATCTAAAATAAATTGTTTAATTTCTTAACATAAGGAAAATTTAGGTTACATTAGGAAACATTATTATTATTTAATAGAGAAAACCATGGTTTAGGCTTTACATTATCCTTTTTTTCTAGAATTATCTTTTTTTCTTAGAAATCTTTTCTTAGATTTGCCTAACATTATAATAATTATAATCATTCTTAAAAACAATCATGAAAGGATAATCGCCGTGAAAACATCATATTTAAATTCCGATAATAAAAAATAGAGTTATAAGATTTTTTAGTTTAAAAATAAATTTAAATCCTGATGTTTCTTTTTAAATATTTAAATATTTTTACAAATAAATTTTTGTTTGCGCTTTGGTCACAGTTAACATGCTCATAAAATGATTTAAATATGATTTTGCTTTTCTTAACAAAACTTAATAGTAATTTCAAAACTATTTACATATTTAAAATAGTTATTACACTGTCTTACTCTGGTAGCAAATCCTCATTGACAATTATTTGGAAGTTTAACTGAATATTAACAACTTACCGCAATTTCTCTCATACGAGAGAAATAGCATTTGTAAAATGTACTGACATTTGCCTAGGGCAGTTTATTTTCAGAAAAGCACCACTGTCAGTGGCATTAGATAGGAAAACTGCAGTAGATAGGAAAACTACAATAGATAGGAAAACTCTTAGCAGCTGCCATCTAGTCAATATCTTCACTTTTAACGTTGATTGACAGGAATCCAATACTTCCGAATCTCGACTCCTTTGGAATGTGCAGATTAATCGATTGCGAATTTAATTTTACTGAAATGACCAATATTTAGAAGAATGTTGCATTTTATAACATATGCTTATTCTTGTTTAAAAATATGCTTCTTACGCATAATTAATTGTAAGAATTAAGCTTTTCAGTAAACATTTATTATAAATAGTTCCAGAATTTTTATTTGCAGTGTTTTCAATCATTTTTATCGGTTTTTTTCTTGCAAACGTATATTAGTCTATAGCTGAAACGAATTTTTAGAAGCTGTAACTTCAAGGAAAATGATAGAATCAAACACATGAACCTGTAAAATCACCAATCATAAATCAACCATTCACCATCGCTTAGTGAAGAATATTTAATTACTAACGTAATATTTGATAATATTAAATGTTTATAAAGTTATTAATTTTTAAATTAGTTTTATTAATTTAAACTTTATGTACTGATTTTAATCAGAATCCACTTTCACATTTTTAAATGTTTTAAAGTCATAACATTGCATCATCAAAAAAGTATGATTTTCACATAATATAAAAAATTATTTTTATAAAAAGTAACAAATGCCTATTATCAGTTGAAGAAGAAAGTTTAATACATTTTAATGATTAATACAATTTAATGTGATTTAAGAATTTCTTACTCTTGAAAAAAATACTTTTAAGGGTAAAATAACATTTCCCTAAAAATTTAACAAAAATTTTTTATCAAAGAATTTTAAAAGTCAATTAATGTTAAATCATGAACTACACCGTTCAACTGATAGCTAATATAATTTATATGGATATTTTATCCGTGATGAAAATTGCATATAATTAAATTCCCAATCACAAATCAAAGATTTATAAATCCTCATAAAATAAAGTGCTTAGTATATAAATGTGTAATCCTTAAGAAATTAGAAAAGAAATTTTCATTTAATTGAATTATATTATATAGATGAATAATTTATATTAAGTAAAAAAGTAAGTTGATTTTGAAATCAAAGAAGCCTTATTTATATTTTCATGCATTTTAAATAAGGTATTTTTAAAATTAACACGATAAACATGATTAATTTCTCATTCCATATTTGATACGACTTGAAAATTACTGAAATAGCATCTATAAAATTATTTTAACAACACAATTGATTTTGAATTTAAATGCATAAGTTTATTTTGGTAAGCTTGATTTTACACTGCATTGTAGTTAACATAACAACTGAAAATTGTTGTAAAGTTTTTAAGGACCAATCATACATCCTTCGTTAATTCTTCGCAAAAGCAGTAGAACTCATCACGTTTCGTACGATAGTAGACACGGTTAATAAACAGACACCCAGGTTAGCAGATTCGTATGAACAACTTAAATATTAAACCCCATTTCTCATTTTTAAAAGTGTTTGGGATTGAATTAAAGATCTTTTATGCCTATTAATTTTCTTTAGCCTTTAGACCAGTGGGATTAATGCAATGATCAATGTTTAAATAAGATGAAACGAGAGAAGTTTGATCTAAAATCTTCAAAATTTCTAGAAAAAAAAATATCAAAACAATTTGTTAAATTAGCTGAAAATGTTTTTTTATAAATAACTACATTGAGCTGTTAGAACAGAGTCCAATGTTAACTTCATAAAACTTAATATAAAAGGAGCACTCAATTATATAGTAACTTTCAAGTAAACATATATTTAAATAGCAGTAAAAACGTGTACTTTTTTCTAATAAATGTGCTGTAACTTTGTCAAATATTTTCATATGGTATTTTTTTTCTCTCTCTTCAAATATTTAACCAATATCCTTATCACAAAATAAGTATATTGCTAACATTGAATAATTTTGAATCAAATGAAAATTCGGTAAGAAGTAAAAAAATAAATACTTTTTCTGTAAGAACAAAAATATTTCAGCATTGTGTTTGGTATTTCAGAAGAAAATGGAACAACAGGAAATATTTTTTTTTATATATTAACTATCATACATAATGAAACAATAGAAAATTTTTCTAAATGTGTTATTAATATATTTAGTATTCTAAATTTTTGTTTAAAAAATCGTTTATGCTTATTAATGTTTCTTCATAATTTGTTTTCTTAAGAATGTACTCCATTGTCAATAATTATTTAAATTGAAGATAAAATCAAATTATTATGCATATAATTTAATGTATTTTTGTAATGATTGTTCTCATCTTCAGCAAGATCAGAACAATCATCACAAAAATGATCAATACTATAAAATGCATCAAAACATTGTAGTAATTCCTTGGCATGTATCCAGCAAAAATGTAATTCCTTAGGATTAAATTATAGTTTTGCTTAAGTTGTAAAATTTGAAGTCGGTGAATAAAATCGAATTCATTTCTAGGGGCGAATTTTCGATTAGGATTATCCTTCAGGCAAAAATCAAGAAACGATTATTGATCGTTAGAAATTTCTGTCTTTCAACAGAATGCAGTTGCATATCCTAAGGATATTTTTGCAATATTTGAAAATATAAGAATTGAATATGAAACATTTTGTAATCCTTTTCTGTCTTTGAAGAATTGTATAGAAAGAATCGGACCACTTTATTTTGTATATTTTTAGTTACTGAATAATCTGCAAAAATATATATCATATATAGACACATTTTCAAAAACTGCATAAATTAAAAACATCTACATCACCAGAATAAAAATCTTATGATTTACTTAATCTAAATAAATATAACGTGAGCAAAAGGTAAACAAAAATTGATTTTCGTTATCAATTTTAAGTATCAAACTCAGAATTTTATGCAAATTTTCATTAATATTTTCATATTCAATTCTTTATACATAATGATTTAAAGAAACCTATTTTTTTAAAAAAAAAAATAATATTTTCTGATTTAATTTCATTTTATTCTCTCAATTGAAACTGTAGTTAGTTTTAGTATATGTTAATTTTCAAATAAATTTATGTGTTAAAAATTGAGTCTTTATATTTATGAAATTTTTAAATCTGTATGAAATTAAAAATATCATTCAAAATTAAAAATAATTCTTCTTTATTTAAATAAAAAATTATTCTTTAGTTAAATATAATAATCTTTAATAATTATCGTTTATGTAATTATTAAATACGAACTTACAGCACCTATAAATATGAAGCTAGATTAATTAATTTAAATGAAATTTAACTTGTTGAATTTATCATGCATCAAAGAAATCTTTTTTGAAAAGAAAATATTGCAGTCTTTTTTGGGAATGAAATAAAAGATACATTTAATTTATATAAATAAAAAGTAAAAAGAAATTTAATCTCATAAAAGCTCTTATAGCACTTTTAAAGAAATAATAAATTCATCTTTTTCTTCCAATTGAAAAGAAAGAAATTGTATCTTTTCATTAATTTTTGTGACTATCCAGCATAAATATGTATGAAGAAATCTTTCCAGATTTAATAAAGAAAGATAGATCTCGTGTTCTGTTTCTACGCTGTTGTTCGATCAATTTTTTCAATTTAACTTAGTTTATTAACTTACGTTGTTCTTAAAATAGAAAAACTTAAAAGCTGATTCCTTTTAGTGAAAGCAAATTACAAAAGAAATGTCTTCGATTTCAATAAAAAGTATTAAATGCAATCTGCTTATAAAATGGTCATTTATATGCAGTACACATTTTCATATAAATTTTAAATAAAATAATAATTATAAACTGATATATTTCATGCTTTTAAACTTCTGAATTAATTATTCTAAAAAGTATAAATTTAAATAATTGCAAGAAAGTGGATATTTAAGGCTGTAAGTGCAAATGATATTCTAAAAATCTTTGTTCATACATAATGGCATATAAAATAAATTGCTTATGAAAGCGTAACATATATCTCATATTTTTTTTTT